>JAUZNC010023910.1:0-23406 GCA_034780395.1 Vannuccia rotundouncinata | reverse complement strand
TTAGTTGTTAAATCTGAAAATAATAAGCAAAAGTTGAAAATGGTCAAAATCAACACCAAAGGTCAGTCTTATAATTAGATTATTTTAATTTTACTAATTTAGACTTTACAAATCATAAGAATAAATGCAATAAAAATCGACGTTTAAGAACAAACCAACAAAAATGTATTTATTAATTGCATACTACTGAAATATAAATAAAATGATGGAGAAATTTCGTTGGATTTAAAAGATCTTGAAAAATGCTTAGCAGAATTATACAAATGTGAGTTATTGTTTAATAGCCGAGAAAAACAACAGTTGAAATTTAGCATAACATTAGAATTTAACCTACAAATTGGTGGGACCGACTTTTGAAAATGAACCAGCAACCAGATCTTCCTATAGTAAATGCCGTGGTTGTTAAGCTTGCACGATTTTGGCCTGATGATCCAGTGTTGAGGTTTCGCCAAGTTGAAGAGCTGGGGTTCGAACCAGGTATCTCGTGATCCGACCCCAGCCGCGCTACCAACTGCGCCACGGACACTCTTATCGCAATCATCACCGCATCTTCATATAGTCCTATGGTCGGCTGCGTGCCCGAGTGGAAAATATATATAAAATACTTTAATTAATTAATTTCTGTTAAATTAATAATTCCTAAAACAAATAAGTCGAAATTACCTAACGAATAGAATATATTATAATTACGATTTTATATAAACTTACACATATTAACTTTCCCAAACGACAAGAAATCTACTTCGTCTTATATAGACTCTCTAACCCGATTCTAATTCTGTATCTCAAACGTAACCTTAACGTTACGGGATCCAAATATTTTCTGAACTTAATTGTTAAACAAACTTTTAATACAGTATTTTCGAATTCGAAAATACTAAATATTAAGCATTCATAAAACATACTAAAATAATTCATTGATATTTTGATAATTCTTCCCCAAAACTTATCGATAATCAACTACACAAATTCGTAGATATTATAACAATCTAATCCCACAATATTTTAATCTTTCAGTAGCTTATATTTATATTTATGTTTTAATTATTTCAATTAAACAGATTAATTGATAAAAATAATATTTTATAGGAATTTAATTTAATTCAGCTTCAACAAAAATGCTTTGGACCTTTAATATAACTTGTTCGAAATTATTATCTAACAATTAACCTGAATGTTATATTATTGCAGTAAAATATGTTTTTGAGAATCTAGCACAATACGTGATTTTATTAAGGGGGAACCGTTGTTAAACTTGATTGGAAGTCTGTCCCTATTTGTAATTTGCTTAATTCAGGATGTTGGAGGAAATCGTTAAAGACCTCAGGATTTTACATATTATAGTGATAGCAGGTATTTACTGTCACTTCAATATCTTTTGACTGAAAAACACGGAGAATTGTAGAGCTTTCGACTAGAACTGGTTGGAAATATTTTGGTGCAGCGACGACTAAAACATTTCTTAACGTGCAGTAACGTCTAAATCATGGTCAAACAGCGTAAAGTGCATTTCAGAAATATCAACGACGGTAAAGATATTTATTGATTATTAAAAAACTGAAATATTAAAAAGCAAATGATTAAAATGAATTAATTATAAAATTTAAATTCTGTATTGAGAAATTATCCATTTTTCAACAAGTCTATCCCCTCATAAAATATAGACAAACATATTTTTAAAGAGGGTATAAAAAATCCAACTGTATGTATTATATTGCCACCAATCCAGATGGCAGGAGGGGTTCTGACGGTAAAGATTCTAAATTTGTTTTCACATTTCGACGAAAATTATAAAAAGGATTATCCAGCAACTATGCCGTTATTCTTCCGTTATTCCTAACGATCTCACATAACAGGAAATTGCCGTTATTCCTCTATATAAAAATAATGAGAAATATGTTACCTACTTATATGAAAGCATAATACATTTTTTCGAAGAAAAATATGTAACAAAATGTGAAATTCAAAATGGCCAACTTAAACAAACTTTGTAACGAAGGAAAGAACAAAAACTAGCCTTACTAGTGTATACCGTCCTTCATTCCGTCATTTGATTATTTCAATAAAGAGATATTCTCACGTTTTATTCTCCTGAATTAATCGAACTTACCTTCTATAATATTTTCCAATTTATACGCAAATACCCTAAAGTTAATACTCTTCCCCAACAAAGAATGCCATACGTTATGCTATGAGGGCCCCAACTATTTAAAAACAAGTGAAAGAATAAAACCGGTTTTCATTTCTGTTCGAGTGATTCATGATAAAGTGAAAAATGCTGGCAAAATTAGACTCTATTTACAAGTAAAGTTGATAGTGAATATTAAAGCTGGCAACACGAATTTTGTGTCACTTGGGGTTTGCTTTCTCTTTGATTCAACACTTAAATTATATTAAAAATAACCCAACTGTATCAAATAGTCGTTTTTAAGTCGTTTTAAGTCTTTTTTCACTAAGTTTGTTAAGTTTGTTATATTTGTTTGTCTTACTTATTTACTAAATATTGTTATCTTGACTATATAATTATATAATTGTCTTAATAAAAATTTTTTTTCCATATGAATAGAAGAACATGAATAAAATATGTTTCAATAAATGTTTGATACACCAGTTAGTGAAAAGATTATTTTGCTTTAATCGGCCATTTTTAGATATTCAAATTTTTTTCTAATTTAATTTAATTTTGTCATGCCTGTACATATTTTAAGAGGCATATATAATTAAGGTGGCGAAATATAAAAATATATGAATAAAAAATTCTCAAAAAAAATGATAAGTTATTAAACAATTTAATAAATAATTAATTATAATAAAATATTTGATAACGGTGTCTTTTGTTTCATTCTAAATTAAGATGTAAGATTTGCTGGGTGTCACAGAAGTCACAGGTGTCTCTCTTCCGCTCTTTTAGTGCAAACATATTGATTTACCCTCATGCATGTGGATATGCTTTTTAAAAATAAACTATATATAACTGTCTTCTTAATTTTCAATTTCACATTAACCTCTTCCTTACGCTCTTCAATTTCATATTCAGTGTTACAAACATTATTTATCTTTTTAGTTGGGATAGCACGAACACTTAATTGACATTTGACAATTCGAACACTTATACTCTAGCGTGCCAAATAAACGTAACCTATCCCCGTTTATTTATTTATTTTAATTAACTTACTTACATTTATTATGCACTTATTTACTAATTATTGTTTATTGAAATAATCATATCCTACTTATCATATACATTTTCCTAATTTAGAAATAATAATTTTTTAACAAATCAATGAAAAGAATAAGTAAATAAAATAAACCCACCCCCTTAGTTTACTTCAATCAACCGTTTATTTATTTTTAAGAAATTGATTACCCTCAGTTTTCAGTCGATAACTACATTTAATAAAGATTGCTATTTAATACAGTCTATTAGCCTTTAAAAGTAACCTCCTTAATACTCCTTAATCTCCTTCGCATAAAAACAATGTATACCCTCCGCATGAAAACTTTACCAATTTAAATTAGTGTCAAATTAAAAAATTCCAAGGATAAAATTCCAAAAATATCTATTTACACATTACCTACTGCTGTTCTGCCATGAGAAATGTAAAAGTAACTGTCTGTATTTTTTAATTCTTAATATGTCTAAAGTTTTAAAATAACATTCATAAATGTATAATATAATCGAAAGAGTATTAAAATTTACGAAACGTTTATAACAGTACAAAACTAATTAAATATAGTATATTTAAAAAAAAAATGTCTACCTTATAGTTTTAAAAGCGAAAAAATCTAAAATTCCATTTTCCAATATTTTCAATTATTATGAGATACTAGCTGACATTATTAATGTTTATTTCTTCTGTATTCATCGGTTGGCTTGTTCACTTCTCAGACGAAGTTCTTCACCAAATAAGTAAAACGAAAGGGAAACTCCCCTGTTATTCCTCTAACTCATCAACAACATAATCATAAACTAACATTACCCTTCGGCCTAGAAAGCAAGCTAACTCAATAACACAAAATCTAAATTAATGTAAATGATTTTCGTCCAATATAACTGCTTCCTATTCTATCGAAAATGTATTCAAAAATTTCTAGCTAAAGTGAGTGATAATCTATGTGAAAACATCAATACATTTCAAAATATTTTGTAAATCTAACACATGTGCGCTCTCAATAAATATGTCGACGCCTTTTATGATGGGTGGAAACCTCTTAAATAAAGTCTTAATGCATTTTGCAGAATTAGAAATATTTTAAAATTGTGAAACATATAAAAAAGCGTATTTGACTTCCGTGATATTCAAAATATTATCAATTTGAAAAAAACGCCTAAAAACATTATTTAATAGCTTTCATCCATCTAAAAAGCGTTAAGACTCATTAAAATAATGACAATAACAAAATCTGTGACAATTAATGTAGAAGAATGACATCTTTTAAATGTATAAATTCTTGAAACAGGGTGTGTATCATATTTCATGTATTCTTCATTCATGTTTTATTTACCACACTTTTTTATTTATATAAAGCTGTAGTAAAGAGTTCATGCAAAATGTATGTGAACATTATTCAGTTATGTCACAGAAGAAGTATTTTTTAATATTATCATAATATTGTTCGCATGTATTCGCATGATTCAACTTATTATCTATAATGTTTTATGATTTTTTATTTATTAAATAGAAAATAAATAGAAAATAAATAGAAAAAAATTGAAAATATGATTTTTTTTTATTTTATAGATTTTATATTTTTTTATGATCTATATTGTTATGATTTTTTTTCAATATCTGTGTCATAATACAAATTCAATTATAGTGTCTGTAACTAATAATATTTGTCTTTTAAATCAATTTCTTGTGTTGCAAAATGAATTTGTTTCAGAATGACTCAAATGGACCAGTTGAGCACAAAAGACCACAATGACAAAGGCTATGCGCAATATTGAGAATAAAAAATATCGACCCATGAAGCATCATCAGTTGAATATAAACTATATTTTAATTCTGTTTACAATGATACCCAGGGCCGGGCGGGTTTATGTGTTTAGTGTAGCCGGATTGGGGTTAGGGGGAGGGGGGTCGAGTGTGTCTAAAACCCCCACCCCTTCGCTCGCTCTCACCCATTTTAAGTTACAAAATCGATTTTATTTCTTCCCGAGCTTGGATATATTCCCATATTTTCTCCTGATACATTATCGGATATATTCTTGGATATACTTGCGTAGGCCTAAGATGCAGGAGATTGAGCCCCCTATTGCAAATTCTTGGATCCGTAAAATCAAATGTTAAAAAATGTGTTAATCCATTAATCAATTAATTATTAACCATTTATGCAACCGTTGCTTTTATCACTGGTTCAATCTCTCCATCTCAAAACAATTAGTTTCTGTCGCTTCCATTGTTATGTTATATTAAATCTCCTGATTTGTACAGATTAATGAAATATTCAAGAATAGAAAAAAAGAAACTGTCATGGCCTGAACAACATTATAGTTCATAGTTCATAACTCACAGTAATATGCAAACAACAATATCATTACATAGGAGATATACAATCATTTATCAGAATAAATTTCTCAAGGATTATTGACTACAATATAGAATTAATAACACACATTCAATAAGTGATAATTAATGTAATCAATTAAATATTTGAAATATAACTTTAAATAAATTTTAAAACATTTAAATAGATATAACTTAAAAAAAAGTCTTTTAATGAATACTAAAATGTACCTAAACTGATTTCATTCAATTCTTCTTGGGATCGTTTTAAAATCTTTGAACGAGCAAAGATGACACTTGCAGAACTCAACTGAGTGTCAAAGACAAAGTAGAACACCTAAAATAAAATGTATACAAAATTTATTAATTAGAAGTATAATAAGATCGAAGAGAAATCGTCATTAAATGATTTTTTACATTATGCTCTAAATACAAAGCAACTATATAGAAAGATATGCTCATATAAAAATAAAATAAATAACGTTATAAAGTTATATTTAGAACCATATTTAATGATATTTCTAAAAACGGAATAATTAAATTTCGTACCGGATTGAGAGAAAAGCTTAATCGATAAACAAATAGAGTCCATTCCAGTCCAGTCCTGAACATGATAATCCTTGGAAAGAAACAGACGGTAAAGAGAGCCATACAGAGGAACATACAGAGACTTCCTTTAGCTCTTCGAAGTATTTGAGGACGGGAGGCCTGAGTTGTTGTCATGATTTGTACAGCAATGCAACCATACGCCAGGAAACTAGGTACAACTGGAATAAATCCATAAACTATAATAATAATTAGGGAAGCAAAATTGTTCCGCTTTATTATCATGCAGCCTCCTCGATCCATATTTATTTTGTATTCTATTGTTTCAGTCAACTCTAAAATTGTCGGAAATGATACTGCAATTGAAACGAAAACAATTGCAAATAATACACAGCTCGACCTGTTTGTCATGTAAGTTCGATACACTACTGGCTTGAAAACAGCTACTAGACGGTTTATAGATATAAGAAGTTGACCATATATTGAAGACATGGTGAAGAGATTCTGTGAAAATAACCAGATCTTACAGAACTGTTCATTGTTGGAAATATTTCCAGTTAATATTGTGTGAACGATGTGTATTGATAGCACTGGAAATATTAGACAATTGATGAAAAAGTCACTCATAGTAACACAAAATGTTAAACAATAATTTGGCTTGTGCAGAATCTTGACACTAACAATAATGACCGCAAACCACAGATTTCCTAAAGAACTGAATGTTGAGAACAATATACTTAAAATATGAATTGCAAGAATCTGTTGTCTTTCGCTTGTTGAATTCATTTGTAATTATTAAATTTTGATAAGAATTTTACTAAATACTAACATTTCCACTTTTAGAATAGTGAATACTTTTTTATTAATGTCAGGAAAGACGCTTTACATTACCCAATGAAACATGAATCTATTAAAAAAATGGTGATAAGAAAAAGTCAAATACAACCAATTAAATTATTTTTAACAAGACAACAAATATTTGTCCTTTAAATATGACTATCGATTTTACTTTATTGAAGTAACAGTTTTGTTCAGATATAAAACATAATATGTTTTTTAGTAATTCATATTTTCTATTAATTTTATACTTCAATATATCTTTGAGATGAAAACACTTTTTAAGCGTATATTATAAATAATGAAATTTTAAAACTTTAAAAAAAATTTTTTTTTCTATTTAAAAAAATCCGTTTACGAATTCAAAAAATTAAATGTGTTTAGCATTTCAAATAATTTTCATATGGTGTGCATACCTTATTTGCCATTAATTTATCCCATTTTCAACTATGTAGATTGGAATGTCAACTATATCAACTACCACCATTATATGAACATTTTTAATTACTCTTTCAAATTATTGCTTGATAAAAATGTATTATTTGATAACTTACAATACGAACCAAGGATTATACTGCAATAAAGTGTTAAGATGGTTGTTATTTAATTTCACCTTAGTCGATATCTTTACTTTCTTTAATTTAAGCTTTGTATACGTATTGTATATTTCATTTCCTGTAATGTTTATATTCTTAATTGTTTCCTGCGTGTAATGTACATATGGAGAACTTTGGGTAAATAAACGAGACACCCTTTTTTAATAACTAAAACTCTGATATCTAATATGCTGTGATGGTAACGCCCGACAATGATTACGATAAACAAGAAGGCTTATCTATAGTCAAACCTCTTGTTTATAGTAATCAATTTGTCAGTATACTCTCAGTAAAGATTGTGTTGATGTATTGTTTTTTTTATACATTTCATCATTTGTTATGCATTTGAGATTAATAAAGTAGAAATTTCGAAGACTTTTGAATATTCCATATAAAACGTACTTATATACCATTACCATATTTTATACATAGATATTGTATATTATATATAGAACTAGATTGGAGATCTAAAACATTTCTATACTTTAGTTATATAGGTACTAAATATGTATGTTGCATCGCGTGTATGGCAAATCCAGAGTTGTGATTGGTTAAATAATTTGAAAATAACTTTAACAAAATATATATATTTAATTGATACATATAGACATATAAAATATAAGCAAATATTGAATTTTTGCCAGGATCGACAGAAACCGATACTAAGTGACAACAATCAGATAGATTACCAATCTAGTTGTAATACAATTGTATTATTTAATGTCAACAAGATAAATAATTTCACAGAAAAACATTTGTAGGTACTTTGATTCGGACATACTTAACGTAATTCTGGACATTGAAGAAGCTGGTATTTTATGAAACTTGCCAGCATTTTGGTTTCATAATCCACTTTACTTTAATAACTTAAATTGTTAAAAACGAACAAAAATCAATTTGAGAATTTTGTAATCAGAAATTTAGTTTCACATGCGGAAATGGATGAATTTAAACATTGAACACAAACTAATAAAGTTGATTATACATTTATTAAAAAAAAGATTGACAGAACATTTTTTATATATTCACTTTTAAATACTGTAGAGATCTCCTCCAGCAATGTTGAACGTAATCACAATATAATCAAAATGTAAATATAAAAGCGAAATGTAAAGGTTTTAAATTTCACTTTTTATAAACATATTTGTTTTGTTATAATAATTGTGCACAACTAATACTGAATTGTCATTATGCAGTCCAGTACACCATGATTTTCATTTTCTGGATAATGTTGTGAGTTTATTTGTATTATTATGTTTTATAACATTTTGTATTAAATTTGAAATAGGATTTCGAACTGATTTATCGAATTATTCACTTAATTCTTTCTTAAACATAAGCGAAAATAAGGACATATTGCTTTACATTAATTAAAGTATACACTAGATTGTGTAACTATTACCTTACAAAAGTTCGAATATTAAAATTTTATCGATTTAATGAGCTCCAACTTAGTTTAAGAAACATTCAAAGTACAAATAAAGCAGAATTTTTGTTGATTTACTGCATTATTGCATCTACAGTTAGCACTGTCCCGAAAATAGAGGTATACTATTTCTTGATTTATTAATTTACGCAACGAGTGTGTTCAACAACAATTAAATTTACGCATAATTGGTTATTTGTAGGCATTCAAGTTCTGCTTATCTATTTCGATCGTATCGAATACGTCAATCAAGAAAATTGATTTACAATAAAGGGTAAGATCTTATATTATTATTAATCAATAAAAGGTACAAATAAAATGTATTCATATATATTAAATATATTAATCTTTGACGAATCCAAAGATACTAGCTGTGGAAAGTTTAAAATAATTTTTAAAATAAGATAAGTCTAACTGTCCCGACATTTAGGATTAATTTTAAAAAGTAGGTATTAATCCACGATCGAAAATAATGGGACTTTTACTTTGAAATTAGTATTGATTAATTTTTAAAATATAACCTATAACTCGCCTTGAATATGCATATTACATTATTGATTTTTAAAAATGAACATTTCAATTTTACATATAAAATCAGTCTTTACTTTTATGGAAATTTTACAACGGATTTTGTTGGTACCTTTGTTGTGAAAATATAACAACTAGAGTAGTGTGTTTTAAGGGGCGAATATTTAATCATGAATCAAAAATTAATTGTTATAAAACAATTATATTAACATTTTTGTTTTCAAATATTGTAGCAATTATCATTTCAATTTTATGATGCTTCGTTTTGATTGGTCATCAGTATTAGCAAATTAAATCAATTCATTGTATACTCGAAATGTTAAATAACAGGGCAATATTAAAATAAAAAGTTCAATCCAAAATGTTGACATTTCTTTTGATGCATCAAAGTTTCACTGACTTAATGTCTTGCATAAGTGCACTAATAGTAACAATACTCCTGGGAATTTACTAAAATACAACACTCCCCTTTTGAAGATTTTTGTGTTTCTTTATAAAAAACAATTTTTTTTAATATATTCATTCAATGTGCAGGTATTTAAAATCGAAATTTATGGGCGATCGACATATTTTGTGGTTATTTATGCAGCAAAATATCACACAATACCCTCAAAATTCATAGTTGTCTCCATTTTAATAATTTATGTATATGGTTTTGCGGTCACAGTTCCTTTAAGTGTAACATTTATTTACAAATGCCCAAGGTGGAAATTTACAAACGAAACTAAATAGGGATATATTCAGTTACATCGTTTATATCCTCTTTCTGCATACCAAGTTTTTTTTCTTATAACTCTTTACACAAACATTTTCTGTGCCTTGATTAAAACATCTAAAAATATTAATCAACATAAAACCAACTCTTTCTTATGTCAGTTCACAGTAACCACAAGTATATTGTCACTTGTGTATTCATTATATGCTGGGCCTTTCCATCAATATTATATTATGCTAATATATCACTTATTGATACGAATTATCCGTATTTCATAAATGCAATTATTCTTCCTATTAAGAACATGTGCAATCCTCTTGTCTACGTTTTGATGATGAAATCATTGAGGAAGAAAATAATGACTCTTCTCTACCAGATCATGAATTTGACAGGCATAAATCATAAAGTAGAACAAGAACAAATTGTGGATTAATGAAAGCATTGTTTAGTTTTTAGTATTGATATTATATTTTATTGAACTCTGTTTAAATGGAATAATATATTTAGCATAACGGAACATATATTAATTGTATTCTTTTTATTTGTGAGTAATTATTTATTTTGTCTTTATTGATTTCGTTTCGTTTAGTTTAGTTTTAATATTTTTATCTTATCTTATATTGTTTTGTGGATGTTTTTGTTTTTGCTTTTTTTATTTTTATTTTCGGTCGCCTACTATATTACCTGTATCAAATATATTGGCGATGTTAGCTTGAAAGTCAGGTTTCTTCTGTAGACTTGGACTACCGGATCGCTTGATGTCTGTTACAGACCCAGTTGCTTTAAAGTTGTCGACTAATCGGATAATGGAAGAATAACTGGGCGATTAAAAAAAGTGGAAATGTGAATTGCAGTTGAACTTGCATTATTTACTTTCATGTTGATTGCATGTTTAACTGCAGCAATTCTTTATAGTGAATTTAACTAACCGCACACCTGACTACAAACTAAACTAAACTATTACTCTGGGATCCCAGAAGGTTTTAATCTAAATGTTTTGTGCAAAAGGTATGAGACTTTTATCAAGTTGTATGATCCATGCGATGATTGAATGTATTGAATTTTTTGTATTTAATTAATATATGTATTTTAATATGTGTTGATGTAAAAGTTTTGTGAAAAAAAGCATTTATAAATTTTAACTTTCCGATTAAAAATAATCATACGTTCAATCGAAATTATAATTCAACTTAAATAGTTATTAGTTTATATTAGTTTAACACAACATTTACTCATTAAATAAATAATTTGAAGAATTAAAAATGGAAAAATTATAATTAAAAAAAATGAATATAATTAAAACAGAAGACAAAATATTTTACAACTTTTTAAAGATTGTCAAACACACACAAACCTGTTTTCAATTAAAAATTTTTTTATTTCGTAACATTTTTTCGATATTAAGTTTAAAAAAATCTATGATATAGTATTACCTACTATTTAGATGTTTATAATTTTATATTTATGTATTACTTACATTTTTTTAGAAATTAGTAATACCAAAACGTATATCTCATTTTTTAAATAAGATGTCATAAATGATTTAATAAATGCTTATTAATATTTTTAAAATATGTGGCTGTTTCAAATTTTTAAGAATAAGAAAAGATTTGACATATAATCTAGTTAATTCGTACACAAAATGCGATAAGCAGAAAATATTCGATAAGACAGTGTTACGACATTTAATTACGTTATAGCTAGGTTCACATAAAATCACATATGTCCATTTTTCTTCAAAGCATTTCGAACAACCAACAAAAAAACATAAGACAAGAAAAAAGTTTTGTTAAATTTTCTGTCCAATAAATAACAGGGTAGTATCTATTTTTGAGAAAAAAGATCACGCCTTCGATTAAATCATCACAGAAAACAAATATATTTTAATTTATTTAATATTGGTTGGCATCTCTGAATCATAAGATATCTAACAATATGTAGTTTTCATGAGTTTTGACAAAGAAAAACAAAAATTTAGCATTTTCAAAAAATGAAGAAATTTTTTCATAATCTGTTACTTAAGTATTGAAAAATATGTGACGTCACTATTTTCTTCTTTAATCAACTATGTTTTTAATACATATCTAGTCATTGACGGTAATAAGCCATACATTTTATATTGAATAATATATATAAAGATATACATAAATTATTGAGCAATTATGATTTATATGTTAATCTTTTAGTTCGAAGTTTTGTGCTGAATTTCACATTTGGCACTCTTTACATTAAAACTCAAGTGGTTGTGCTAATCGCAACCAAATAGTTAGCATGTGCATGTTGCAATTACATGTAAATGTATTTGTATGTAGATATTCTAATTAACGTCACAAACGTGGAATGGCTTAATTATGAAATATTCAGTGAGTTATTTTAATATATTTATAGTTAAACCACTATCTTAAGGTATTATATTAATTTAAATATATTAATTCATTTCAGAGAAAAATATATCAGTAATAAAATCTAATTTCAATAATTATTGCTATATTAAATATAAATTTCAAATATATATAAGTAGGATTTCGATTGTGAAGAACTCTTTGTCAATTTTGTTATCAACCATAGTAAAGTAAAGGTTATCATGAACATGTTAGAGATTTAAAAAAAAGAATAAACATTTTTGAATTGGAGTGATGTGATTTATTGCCATGTGAAACCGGGTTGGGAATTTTTGAATAGCGTATATTAATGTATGTACACAGGGCCACTCGTTCATTATAGTCCGAAGAGACGTATGTTCAACATGAGAAAAGTTTAAAAAATAATTGAACACGTAATAATTATTTTTATACGATTCAGGGAAAAAAGGGAATTATCGAAGTACACACTAGACAATATCTTGTAGACAACGGAAATAAGGAATTTTCTTGATTAAATGCAACATTTTTAAATCTGTGTTACGCCATTAAGTTCTGTCAATTCAAAAATGGAATAATTCATTAGTTTTTAACAATTATTTACTATACTTTAAATCTTATCAATTTATGTACCTACATATCATTTTAATTTATATTGTACACTATAGGTTATTGTACTATCTATACTTACCTACACGTTTTATTCGCAAGTGTGTACATTTCAATATCAACTAGTTAAGCCTCAAAGCTTAGAGTATTATATCCCATCATTACTGTAAATGTCATTCCATTGACTGTAATACCTACTCAAATATATTTCTTAATCAAATAAAATAAATGCTGGAAATTACTATTATATTTACGCTTCAATATATGTGAGGTTGGAGTTCACCCATTAAAAATGTTATATAATAAATTTTGCGCCCCTGAAGGTGCATATTTGCGCCCCTAGAATACTCAGCCCCCCCCCCCCCCCAATACAAATTTCGCTCCGCGGTCCGTGGTGTATAGGACAAACGGCGAAAGCTATGAAAAAGAGAATTTCCGAACATTACTTAGGACCTCGTTCCCATGTTTACGTCCATGTTATCCCAAAATGACTCATTGAGGTTTCCATAGTTCATTCTATTTAGGTCTGACGAAAATAACACTAGATTTATTTAAGAGCTTTGTATATAGCAATTACAGGCTCTTCCCTCGTTAGCTGATAAACGATTGTCGAGGACAATATTTGTTTAACTTTTATTTATGTAACCGCTTTGTACTTGCAATATTATGCTTTCACTCTCTGGGTTGTAATCTGTTTGTGTTGCTCTCATTTTATGTTTATCGTAGTTGCTTTGTACAATGTATGCTATACTTTTGTGCTATACCTGTTCAACTCTTATCTTACCAATGTACTTAGACTGAATGTTCAATAATTTATTGTACACTAGAAAAATAAGCTCAATAGTGTTTATCTCAATTAATTGGAATATTTATTCTCCATTTTGTAATTCTAAATTCTAAATTAAGAAACTATTGTTATGGACCATTTATAATGATTGATATGTCAGAATTTATTGAAATATGTATTTTTATTTTTAGATTTAATTTTGCAATGGAATTTCTTTCAAACTTTATCTCTTTAAGAAAGACATTGATTCAAGCAGTGCTGGACGGAGACGAAGCCGCTGTTCAGCATGCATTAATTAATCCTGAAATGAATGTAAATTCACATGTTCTGTTTGTTTATATTATTTATGAATACAATTTTTGAAAAACAATATCTAAAAAATATCTCTCTGAAATTGTTGTTGAGCGCTCTCTTAATGTCAAAATTGTTATTAATGTTGTTATATTTTTATGCTTTGATGAATCTTGATTGTTTTTTTTGTTGTTGTAATTTACTGTAAGGAAAATGTAAGAATTGTATAGTCGTTAATTGGAAATATAAATAATATAATCAATCGCTTTGTCGTACGTTGTAACAACAGAGGGAATGCACTTTTAAATTGTGATCTTCATTTAGAAAATATATAAATCAGAGCTAAAACATTTCTCTTTATCAATAATTTTTTACAGAATCTGTTAACCTTTGGGTCTATATTTGTAATCTCAGTTTAATTAAATAAATTGTATATGATAGATATAATGATCATACAAATTTTTATAAACACATATTAAAATTGAAAATATTTTTAGTTTTGAAGATATTCAAGTTAAACAAGAATTTTTGCTGCCATTTTGTTTTAATATGACCGTCAGAGAGTTGTTTAATTACGATGCCCCAATTTCCTACTTTGATCCTAATGTGTTGTACTACCTGTTTACCAAATTTAGTGCTTATACAAAAATGCACAATAGGTTAGATTTGCCGCAGCGTTACAATGAAAACATAATTTTAAAAGTTGAATTTCTCGAGAATATGTTCGTATTTAGATTTTCGTATTTCGCTACAATTACCTATATGTTTAGACTAATATATTGTATGTTTATTGACTGTAAACATGCTAATAAATGAACTTTTTAAAAATATTATTTCAGGTGATAAATTATATTTCCAATGACAGAACACCACTTCAAGAAGCTTGTCTTCTTGGATTTTCCAAAATCATTCGAATTCTTCTCGCCAATGGTGCCGATCCTCTTACAAAAGACAAAACTGGAAATTGTGCTATTCATTATGCAGCTCTCCAAAATAATCATGAAGCTGTTAAAATACTGGTAGATAACGGTGTTTCTTCTAAATCTTTGAATGATAACAATGAAACTCCATTGCACATTGCTGCCCAAAGTGGTGCTATTGAAACAATGAAAGTACTTCTTCAAATGGGAGTGCCCTGTAACGATGTTGACAAGGATAAAAATACGGCGCTACACAAAGCAACGGCTCAAAACCATTTAGGAGCTGTGAAGTTGCTATTATCGAAAAACGTTTTGGTAGATAAAAGGAATTGTTTTGGTCAAACACCAATTCTTATTACCTGTTCTGAAGGAAATGTAGCATGTTTCCGTCTGTTACTCTCAAACTTTGCAGACGTAAACATTGCTGATGATGGTGGTAATACACCACTCCATTGTGCTGTAATTAAAAACAGTAAGGATATTGTTAATGATTTAATTAGGTATAAAAATAACAATATTGACAAAAAAAGCGTTCAAGGTCGATCGCCACTATCTTTTGCTTGTGAAACTGGCAACACAGAAATAGTTTCGATTCTGTTAAATAATTCTGCAGATTGTAATACAAAAGACAAGTTGGGAAACACCCCACTTCATGTTACTGCGTATTACAATAACGTCGAAATTATAAAAAAATTGCTGAACCATGGTGCATACATAAATTCACTAAATGGTGAAAAGTACACTCCACTTCATGCTGCTTGCAAACTTGGAAACACAGATTCTATTCGAATACTTTTATACAAAGGCGCGGATTACAAGATAATGGATGGTAAAAAATTGCTGGCATTTCATCACGCAGTCTTTAATAACTATTTAGAAAATGTGAAGCTTTTCATAGATGAAGGAATTGATGTTAATATTAAGGACGGAAATGGCAAAACCGCCTTGTTTATTGCAAGTGGCCAAAAAAACCTTGATGTGATTCGATTTCTTCTAAAGTCAGGTGCAGATCCTTCTTTGAGTGATGTTAAAGGAGACACACCATTGATTCAAGCTATTCTTGCTGGTAATATTAGCACTATTAAATTGTTATTAAAAGGCAAAGCACCCATTAACCCACAGAATGAAGAAAAAAGAACTCCTCTTCTAACTGCAATTGACCAGACTGAATCGATCGATATAGTAAAATATCTCATCTTAAATAAAGCTGATTTACAACTTGCAGTAAGTATTTCCATAATTTTCGATTCAATCAAACTTTTTGTTTAATGATGACCTCTATCCATATCAGACAATTCCAATATCAACTAGTATCCATATCATTCACTACCAATATATATATTTATATATTCGTAACGACAAATTCCAAACAAGCTAATGCCGCAAAAAATGGTCCTACCAAAAAGCTAATTGGAACTAATTCACCAACAACATTAAGGATACAGTTACAGAAAACCCATTATTGACTAACTCAACCTGAACCTATGAAATATTATCACCAAATCACCAATTCCACGACGCGCCAAAAAAGACCACTCATCAACAATGAATACAGAGAAATAGATCGAGGCGACTAGAACAGTTAGAACCAATATTATGTGTCCAAAGATAAAAGTTGGCAAGACTTTGTGAGCAATGATCTATCCGACACTGAGAAAGCCAAGGTAAGTCGTCTGCCCTAACTATCAGCATTGGACACCCCGGTGAAAATGGAAGGATACAGATATTGGCAACAAACATGCAGAACTTCAACGGAGAAATAACAGTTATGTGTTGCCATTTCTCGATTGACGAACATACACAAAATGTCAAAGAGTAAAGCTGTTGACCAGCAGAGATCATCCAACACTTTGTCCACAAATCAAGAAATTGTCTGCTGGAAGTCCTAAATAAATCATGAACATCTAAATAAATTTCCGCTGACTAGAGAACAGCTACTATCATCCTACTTCCAAAAGCAGGGAAACCACATCGGGTCAACAAGTCTTACCACCCACTCAGCCAACAAAAGCAGATGTGAAAGAAACCAGAATTACACTCATCGACTTTACACGCACGTGCAAATCTTTCAATGTGAAAATGATGCGTAATGATATCAACAACAACATACCATGCAACATCAACTATTATACATACCATTCAACACCAACATCAACTATTATACATACCATCCACCAAAAATATTGATCATAATCCAAACACCCTGCATTCCATTATCCATGATATATTTATATCATCATTTTTTGAAAAAGATATATCTTAATTATTATAATATATTTTCATCGCTGTGTATTGGACTATAATTAAATGTTTATAATTTTTCATAGGATAGGTTTGGTAATTCTCCTCTTCATTCAGCTGCTTGTAAACCAAATACGAGTATGTTATGCTTACTCTTAGAAAATAGAGCTTCACCTTTTACGTTCAACAACCGTGGATTTAATGCTTTTCATTCCGCAATTTTGGATAACAATTATGAGTAATTTGCAATATCTTTATTTTGTTTAAACTAATTGTACTAAAAAGCTAACAAATGTTATATAAAATAAAACACTAGTTCAATTAATTTTATCTTGTAAAAAACAGTTCAATGATTTTACTTTTAGAGCAATTAAGGATCTAATTGAATACAATGTTGATTTGGTAAATGTTCCACAACAGGTTGGTCATTCTTGTTTTTCTCTACAATTTTGTTGATAGTTTCACAATACTTAACTATTTTGGTTTTATATAAACATCGCAGGATGATAATGAATATACACCCCTTCATTTGGCGTGTCATAGAGGTAGTACCAAAATAGTAAATATTTTACTGGAGAAAGGAGCCAATGTTAATTATTTATCCAAAGGTATTATTACCCCTCTTGATGTTGCTGTATCAATGAATCATTTGGAAATTGTAAAATTGCTGCTGGATAATGGAGGTGATGTCAATATAGTTGGAAATATGGATGGCAACCTTCTCCATTTGTCCTTAACTTTCAACAATAGAGATATTATGGAGCTGCTTATTGAAAATGGTGTTGATCTCAATTTTCAGGTAACATTTATTCTAAATTTATAAAACAAAATATTGTAACTATACAACAATATGTATACATAATAGAAAACAAATATATTAATGCGATTATTTTTAGAATATGTACATTTTAACAAACTACATTCAATGAGTTTAAACATATTAAACTTTAGTATTAAACCTTTATTTTACATGTATAACATATCTTAGAAGAGTTTAACTGGATCAACAGCTGTTCATGAAGCCATTACCAAGAACAACATCGGCACTATGAATTTACTGCTTCGTAAAGGAGCCTCTGTGTCCCTTGGCGATAGTAAGGGACACAACGCTTTGCATCATGCTATAGCCTGTCAACATATGAAGTGAGTTTTGTCTGTATATAGCAACATTGTCTGTACCAGCAAACTTATATTTGACTGAATGTAATATTATTATCAATCGTGTTTTAATTTTCAGAGCAACCCAAATTATTCTAGAAAGTCATCCAGAAGTTGTGAATACACGTCTGATGAAGAAGTTTATTCCAAAACAAATGACCCAACTTAAAGCAGTAATACACAAATATTATTTATTTAATTAAAATATTTCCCTAAAAATCGTAAATTCTATCAAATGAAACCTTCATTTTGTTTTAGTCCTTATTGAACCGCAGCTAATAACAGATTATATAATGTTATTAGTATTATACAATTTCTGACAATTCTGTCAAAACTGACAACTTGCTTTTAATTCGGAAAAGAAGGAACATTTTTAATTTTAATATATCAGTTTAATTACAAATATTGAAATGATTATACATAATAGCTACCGCGCCATTAATTACATTTATAACTACAATAACTACTAGGTTAATGACTAAGTTGAAGATAATCTATATTATACAAGATAAATAATTAGTTATTTCCAATTATTTAAAATGTCTCAAAATGATATATGTAACAGAATGATATAGTGTAGTAAAACTATTTTTTTCTTAAACACCAATGCACATAGCTTTATATTTCAGTATTTAAGTATATCTACATAAAAAATAAATATAAAACAACACTTGGCGGATTTTATTGAAACAATAACTGTATGTTATTCTAATTAAACTAATAATTTATATGATTTCGGATTACGATTTGTTAATTGTTATACAGATCAAAATCTAAACTTTTTCTATGAGTAAAGGTAATAATGTTATTCACAAATATTTAAGCAACCTTCAAATGGTCAAACGGCGCTTCACATGGCCTCTCAAATTGGTAATGTGAACCTGATGAAACAACTTCTTGCGAATGGCGCGAATCCTCATCTGTCCGATTTTAAAGGAAGTACTCCTCTTCACCATGCTTCCTTTTGCAACAGGATCGAGGCTGTTAAGTTGTTGTTGGATCATGGAGCTTCTATTGAGACGAGAAATAAACGAGGAGCAACTCCAATGCAGATTGCAAATGAACGTAATTCACATGATGTTGTAAGATATTTGACAAGAATTCACTCTGAAGTAAGTCTACACTTAATTTTTCTTTATCTCAACAACATATAATTATAATGTCATTGTAAATCGAACGGATTTATTGATAAATAATTTTTTTAATGTGTACAATTTTTATTAACAAATAATTCATAAATCTTCTTAAATTTCTGAATTTAAATTATTCAATGAAATTCAATTAATCTATAAGTTGTATGTAATTCTTTTATTTGAATTTCAAAAATTATATAATAAAAGTAAATAGTATGATATAGTGATATTTAAGCCAACAATGGATCTTTCTTTTAAACAAGGACCCCCATCTTTATAATTTTATTTTTTCAGCACATTTACTTTTTAAATTTTGGCCTACATTTACGAGTTACATAAAAAAATTCGTATAAAATTATGTATCAAAATTGTGTTGATTCAAATATAAATTGTCATAATTTATTTAATTATAATATCTAAAATATATAACTCACTCATCAACCATGCATGGCTATCAATCCATCTTTCAAATTTGTCAGTGAATAGAATATGAAGTGCATCCTTTTTAAGAGATTCATGATTGCATGTGGGGATCTTTCTATTGCATTATTTAAGAAAGTATTTAAGTAAAGAAGAGAACTAAGAATATACGACCCCAATTAAGTTTTAAATTTTCGATGATATTAGTAACGATAATTTCAAATTTTGGGAAAGCAGTAGTACAATAATCCTCATTCAAGTGCATATATTCTAATCAAAATGAGAAAACATCACATTTCTTCTCTAGGTCTATTAGTTAGATAAAGAACACACTTCCTCTTCTTTATTTTTTCGATTTCTGGGAACAGATTCCTGAATTAATTTCCGAGCTTATTTTGACGTGGAACTGCTAGAAAATTGATCCACTACAAACTCCATGGTCTTAGGGCTAAGTGAGGCTATCAGATGGTCAATGTTTGGATTTCATGAAAAAAATTGTGCTAAATAACGGAAAATAATTATTAAGACATTGAAAAAAGATGATGAAGAAACTACTGAAAGCGATGAAGATAGTTAGACTGTTTTATTAAAATCAATGTATTCTATAGAGAATTTATTAATTTCATACTTTTAAAGTAGTAGTTAGTATGGGCAGACTTAATCAAAATGAGGGTAATCTTCTCAAATCAGGGAAATCTTCCCAAAATTACGCAATGCTCTCAAACATTGAAATATTCTCAAAATCATGGCAATCAATATAGCCGGCTAATATATGGTCTTATATAAGAACAAGAATTTTACAGGATTAAAAGATTTTAAAAGATTTTCTACAATAATAAAATTTCAAAAAATATGTTGAAATTCATTGAAATAATAATTAAGGATATTTTTTTAGTCAAATTAGATATTTTTATAGATTTTTAATGAGATTTATGGATTTTTAGCAATGATAAAATATAAGTAAGTTTTTTCCATTTCATTGGATCGTGGCGAACTTGGACGGTTGTCAAGTTTAAGCTGGCGACTTTATCCGTATTATCATGTTTTTCGATCAATATACCATTGAAACGAAGTAACAATTTATATCTTCCCACGCCCATATCCTTGACATTCATTGGGTTATCAGTCCAATTGAAGCTAGTCGCGGTGGGCCCAAACCTGGCCCAGTATATGTCGTCGTTCTTCCTGAAAGTTGCTCGCAAATTTGGTCTAGCTGTGAAGATCTTTCTCAAAGGTTTTAGAAGTCCTAAAGATTTATTCGTGTTGGACCAAAAAATCAGTCAATTAATTTAACGCTTGAGACTCCACACATTCGATATTGGAGATGAGATGATCTTGAAATTCATTTATCTCATGAAAAGCAGAGTTAAAACTCGGGTGTATTCCACCTCGATAAAGTGAAGAGACTTCTCTTGAAAATTAATGCATCGATAAGGACCAACCTTAATATCTGGGAGTAGGGGTGAACAAAGAGACTGGGAGACAAACTTGAAAATAAAAATGAAAAAAAATAAATATATGTTACAAGTATTTTTAAAATTTGTGCTTGGTTTCTATGCTCTAATTAGAAATTTTGGCGTGGCTACTGGGACATAATTTGTTAAAACATTAAAACATTTTTAAATGACTTCAAAATAAATATAAAAACGAAAATTTTAAAAATATATACTGCACATATTTATTGTTATTAAAAATTTAAACAGTAGCAATTCTTGCCATGAAATCCGTCATAGCCGTTTTATACAAACATCACGCCAACTAATATGAACAAGAGTAATCTGACATAACTAAATGAGTTTATTGATTAATAGATGACATGGCATTCTACAGACATTCATCTAAATCGTTTACGCTTTGGCGCCCATCTTTATACTTTTTTGGCGTACAAAAATTATATATGTACTAATGGTAAAATTATATTAGAACTTTGCATTGCTAATCTGTGTCTCATTAATCAAATAGTTATTCATTGTAAAATTATGTGCAATATATACTTTCAATAAATATTTAAAAATGGTTATAATTGATTTAAATTTAGATTTTTTATATTTATTTTAATTTTTTTTAATTTTTTTATTTAAAATGAATACAATTTTGTTTTGAAATTCGAATTCTCTATATGATGAATAAAATGATTAGCCTTGATAACTATAACTAACAACATTTTCCATACACGCAATATTTACTCACTATTAAATAATGAAATACGGAACTTACTCTGAATAGATGGGATGATAATTAGGATTAAGAAACAGAATGATAATGATTATAACGGTATAGCGATTGAATAATTCGGACAAGTATAACAGAATAAATTTGAGAAAGACTGTCAAGGAGACAACCGTAGCAGAGTTCGAAAGAAAGGAGAATGATATCAACAACTCACACACCTCTTTATATACCATGATACTCAATTCTCATTCGTTAGAATTTAAATCGTAAAGATGCGCGGAATTTTAACTAGAAAAGATGCGAAAAAATTTAACTAGTTAAGGTGCGAAAAATGTAATTAGTAAAGGTGCTTGTTGGCCTAGAGATCACTATATCATACTACTAAGGTAAATTTAAGTTGTATTCGTTTATTATTATTAGTAGTAAATTAATTTTAATGCCCCAAAAATATTATAAAATACTATTTTCGTTTCCATATAAATCTGATATAAATTTATTTAACATTTTTAAATTCACCTTTTAATATTTTAAAAATTTATAAGCATTAAAGAAGTGAAACAGTAAAAAATGGTTTGGTTCGGTATTTTTATTTAGTTACATATAAATAAATATTAAACAGATTTGTGAACTTGCTTCTGTAATATGTTAAAATATAATACAATAATCAACCTTTGATCCAGTCTGAATCTTCAACGAACGATAGCGACATAAACAGATCAATAATCAAGTCATCTAAAGCAGAAGATCAATTGAAATCATCACAAGAGATTACTGGAGTCAGGAGCAAAGTTAGAAGTGACGTAAGCAATTGAAATTGAATAAATCATTGATCAACATATTTTAATATTGTAGGTACCTGTTTATAATACTAATTACTTAATTTGACGATCTTATAAAAATAATTATTCAATCTATTTAAAATTTGTAATGAAAAAAGTTTTTATGGTTTATATTTGGTTCAAATAAGGACCCATTAATAAGGCGCACATTTGTCTACAATAATAATATATAATTTGAGTCACGTTTAATAATTTACAAAACGAAATCATCAATTGTATCAGGCAAACTGTGGTAAACAAACTATTTTGAAATATTAAACTTTTATAAGTAACTAACGGACAAGGTATATATTTTATTCCTATTTAATTTAAACCATAAAA
>JAUZNC010023899.1:6061-16590 GCA_034780395.1 Vannuccia rotundouncinata | reverse complement strand
TAGAACTCCATCCTTCTACAGGTTAATGGCCTAATCGTAACCGCCCGATTTGACAGCGGTCCTATAAAAAACCTGGAACGTCAAGTGAGAATTGGTTTCAAATACAGCCAGCCTTTGAAGTCGGGCTGGAAGTCAATTTGCACGTTCTGGAATCATACGGATCAGCAGTGGTCCACTCAAGGATGCAAACTAGTCAGCAGCGGAAATGTCAGTGTTATTTGCGAATGCAATCATTTGACGAGCTTTACTGTTCTAATGGTGAGACGAATATAACAAGTGATGAGATTCAAACATTAGGAACGTATATTATAAAATTGTCTAACTGAAATTTGAAATCGATATTTTAGACACGTTAGTTATAGTTATTTTGTTTGGCATTTTCGATCAGATTTGGTTTGGTTTGTTTCATGAGTACAGAGCTCAAGACTGATCTGATTTGGTCGACTTCTATAACAGACCAACAAATTGTCACAGGAATCATATAAGGTTCATACATCATTTTCCAAAATTGAAAAAGTATCTATAGTGTAAAAGCATTTCACTCAAAAGATATGAAATATTGATTTATAATCGCTTTTTGATAAAATAAATCGTTTTAATATTTATGTTTTCAATGAATTTATCCAAATGTGCAAAACATATTTGTAATTTAGACGAGATACCATTCAACTCGTCCCTTATTTCAAATAATTTAAATCAATAACTAATCTATCATATTCCAGGATGTTTACAATAACGAAAAAGATCTTGGTGATACCCAGAAAGTTGGGCTGGAAATCTTGACTTATATTGGATGTAGTTTCTCAATTTTAGGACTTCTGTTAACCATTATAACATATAGCCTATTTGTGTAAGTGGAAAAATTATAAATATAAGTAACTATCTTTCCCCATGGTGGATAATGACACAATTTTAATTTTTTAAAGTATTGAACCTTTCGATTATTTTATTTTACTTGATGCAATATAACACTTTTTAACTATAATTAAAATTGACATATCAAAAATAAAAAAAAGAGGAGATGAAACACTGATTTAATATTGAATTAATTATTTAATGAATGTTGTATCATGAGAACTCTTTGTTGTTTTATATTGTTCTAATTATTAGTTTATAATCGTTAAAAATATTTATGAATGAATTTAAATATTGTGATAATAATATTAAAGAATAATCCATATATTTATAAACTTACCTGGACTGAAACATGTATTAATATGATCTTCTGTTACTTTCGGGTATTATAATAATGAATACATAAAAAATGGTCGTTTAATATATTGTCGGTAAAATATTTATTAATATATACATTCGTTATTAAATCATGTTTGCTTAAACTAATGAGCAGAAATAAGTAATCTTCTTTGACTAGAATGTATGTAGAACAAAACAAGGGGTCTATAGCAAAACATTCATATCGAAAGTAACGCTATACCCAATACAAACAAGAAATGATTCACATTGTAATTTCTATCAGTGTTACTTTTCGTGTGAATCTAACAATAATGTCATCAATTACCCGCAACATTTTCTAAGAGGTTTTGCCATTTTAAAATTAAAAGAATTGTGATGTTTGACATTGTACAATAATTTTTATTAAAATATTTCAGAAAACTTCGTCGTGGGCCTCCGGGTCGTATTTTGGTTTGTTTAGCAAGCACGATGTTGCTCTCCAATCTTGTTTTTCTTGCGGGCTCGACATACACAAAGGGGGGAACTATTTGCAAGGTACATATATAAACATTATTTCTGATGATATTTATATATATATATATGTGTATATAATTTAAAATATATCAATTAAAACATTTTATGGTTATATCAATATTAAAAAGTATAACAAGCATAATTTGGTCTATTTGCATAATACCAATTTTTGAATTTGTTGAAAAACGTTATAATGATACCATGACGTTCAATTTTTAGTGTTGAACGTTATGAAAATTGAATATATATATATAGAGACTTTAGTCGTTTTGATTTAAATATGATTCATTCACACGATCTGGTCAATTTCACGAATGTTTGCAGATTTCTGTTACCAAGACTTAAAAGTTTGCATGGGAAATAGGTTGATCAAACTAAAAATATAACAAATATTATCAAATAATTAAATTTATATTACTTGTCCATTAAATTAAACATTTGAAACAATCATTAAAATTATAGCTATATTTTACAAAACTATGTTTCATTCTATGACATGTTACTATAATAGATCAAAATTTATGACTTCACACCCGTCAAACAAAAATTATGTTTTGGTAATTAAAATGAAGCTTCAATTTGATATAGTCACAATTACTTGCATCGTCCCATTCACGAAAATGTGCAATAAGTATTTACTATCCTAATACCAAATTCAATTTCTCTAGAAAATTTTCATTGCATAGTCTAGCTTCGCACAATAGCAAA
The DNA here is from genome assembly GCA_034780395.1 of Vannuccia rotundouncinata. Lineage (NCBI taxonomy): Eukaryota > Metazoa > Platyhelminthes > Proseriata > Coelogynoporidae > Vannuccia > Vannuccia rotundouncinata. The sequence goes on along the minus strand of JAUZNC010023899.1, from coordinate 14,175 downwards.
TAGTTGTGGGTTGTTATGTACTAATCAAATACTTTATACAAGAATATAGTTGCTTACTAATTACATACAATGACAATCTAACTGGGTCAGGAGTATAAATTGTATAAATATAATTATTAGCAGAATTCATCACATTTTATGTATTTAGTGTTGAACAATTTTTAAATACTTTACCACCAACTTATTGTGTTATCTGAAATATATTATAGTATCTGTTTTACATATTATATATATATATATAACCTAAACTGTTTAGTCATTAATTAACGTCGATGTAATTATAATTTTTCAAAAGCGTTGTTCCATTTATAGTGTTCAATATTTAGAACATCATTTTTTCTTTTCATCAAATTAAATTTCTGTAATTAAGCTCACGGAGATAGAGTGTTTAACTGTCAAACAGAAAAATAAAACTTCGAATTGATTTTGAGATTTCCTTTGAATTGGAGAGACGAGCCGCAGAATAGTCAGAGATTGTTCAGAGCGCATGAAAAAATGAAAAAATACAAAGTTAAGTTGATACATGAATAAAATATTATTAGACAAGTCTTCGAAATCGATAAACAATGAAAATTATTACCATTATTACCGGATTCGTACTTTACCCGTTGTTTGATCAATTTGTTCGATCTATTCAAGGTAATCGGAGCTGTCTTGCACTATCTCTTTCTGTCGGTGATGTTCTGGTCCGCGGTGGAGTCCTTTCATCTCTACAAGTCCTGTGTTCAGGTTTTCACCAACCACATTTCGAGATTTATGGTCAAAGCTGGACTCTTCGCTTGGGGTAGAGAAAATTTGTATCAAGCTTAATTCATAATAGTATTCCCGAATAATATTTATTTAAATTTTAAATAATTCTCTCTCTAATTTAACACTTTTGGTATATGTTAAACATTGCATGATTTAAAAGTTACTCTATTGCTAAATAAATGTATTTTTCTTGTTTTTATAGGAGTACCATGTGTTTTCGTATCAGTTACATTAGCCATCAACACGGATTACTACACAACCGAAGAAGGGCAAGTTGTTTTTTTATCATAGCTATGAATCATCTTATTAGTCATTATATATGTAAAAATATTAAAGATATATAGAAATAAACCAATTATAGTAAGCGCACATATTGTAAATAAACAATGTATAATTTCCTTAATACATTTTTTCATAAATTATTTGTTAATTTCACTTGCAGATGCTGGTTGCATCATAATCCATTCTTGGTTGCATTCTTTATGCCAGTAGTACTTTTGTTAATTGTAAACTGTGTTACATTTATCCTTGTTCTGCGTAAAATTTTCCAACATCGGATGACGTATGCAACCAGTCCTACAACAAATGCCAATCAACAACACCGTGTGAAATTAGCCAATCAAATTCGGGGAGCTATCGGACTTTGTATAATTCTTGGCTTAACGTGGATTGTGGCTATTTTTACCTTTAAGGGAGGAGCAGCAATTGTATTTAAATCAATATTTGTAATTCTTAACAGTTTTCAAGTAAGTTAGTCAGACCGTATTTATAATAACATACGCAAATCTAAAGGACAAATATAATTAAAAATTCATGATTAGTGGATTTTTAAGATTTAAATTTAAATAGTAAAATTGTAAAAAATATTATTTCATATGGTATATTATACTTTTTTATTACAGAATTCTGATATTTTAAAATATAAACTGTTTACTGTATTTCAGGGGTTTCTTTTGTTTGTATTGCATTGTGTCTTTAAAGAAGATGCCCGTAAATTGTGGATGAAACAATTACCTCGTTACCACCAAACGGAAACACTTCGGTTGGAGAATTCGTCTAAAACAACAAAGGGTATTTATTCAAACAATATTTCTTATAACATATCATGTGGTTGACACTTTTAATTTATTATCTTCCACATAAGTTAAAGGGTTTTTAATTTTATTCTGCAGAGACAAGCATCTAGTACAAAGAGATGGCGAAAAATTTGATATAAATTGTTATTTGGGATGCGCACTTATTCTAAGGATAACTTTCTTCATAGAGTTTCGGTTTTAAAACTAAATTCATGTAAATGTATATTCATTAAATGTGTATTTTTTCATTGTTTATTAAATGTTTACATATTACAATAATTAGTTGATTTATTTGATTAAATATAATTTAATCTTTAGAAAACTTTATGAACTCATAATTACTTATGTTCACATATTTATATTTAATAACTATGTCCAACTTGTAGGTACATTCATAATTTCATTAAAATAATAAGTTATACTTAATGTTACGTAATCAAAAATTGTGTTTGAAATTTAGATTTACGTGTCACTAAAGTTTTACAATAGTTTAAATATTATTGATATCATTAAATTATGTAAATTTTAGATAAAGTAGAACCTTAAATGAAAATTCATACTAATTTTATATATTTTATAAAAGTATTCTGTATTATTAATATAATTTATTATATGTTATTATTGTTTTAGCATTAATATAATATAATGTTTTCATTGTTATTCTTTTGTTATTATATATTTTTGTTATTTAAAATATTTATTCCTACATTATTTACATTAAAATTTATCGAGTTTCAATTAATTCAACAAATTGTATTTAGTCAATCAAGAGTTGTCATTAGCATTTAAGTAGTTAGCTTTCAACTGCAACTTATAATATTGCAAATTTCTGACAGCACTTTTCCCGATCATACTATTGGCTCCTGGTCAAACTGGATTAATCAGTTCAACTAAAGCATGAGCCAATGCCAGTCACTAATCTTGAGACTTGAACACCATTCAATTATATGAAACAGAAATCTATCTTATTTAGTGGTTCTAATAAAATATCATCAAGAGAAATCATTGGGAAAATTTTTCTGCGACAAGCAATGATATTCATTCTTGGTTAACTAACATCGAATTTGGCTTGTTATTACTTTAACCAGACCTATATTATAAAAATGGCAATATTTTGTGCATTCTTATTGTTTCTGATGTCGGGGTTGTTGTTGGAACCAATATCGTGTAAGTAGAATTGTACGGAGTTTTAAATGCCTCAAGTTTGTAAAAATGTTCTAAGAATACTGTTATTTAATGAAATTTTGCTTACTTTGGATCTTTCTAATAACACGAAGACCAATGATGGCAACAAAATCGTCATTAAAGAAAGAAAAAACAACCAAATGAAATGCAGGCTTTGCAAAAATATAATTTAATACTTTAATTATTAAACTTTTATATTTCATGTAACAAATACCTGAAATATTAGTTACTGAAATATTAGATTTAAATATAAATAATTCAAAGTAATATTAATATCTCACAAATTGTGCCCATGTAATATAATAATAAAGTTTTCATTTCAATTTTAAAATAAATAAAATTACATATACAAAAAATGTAATATACAGAAAATCGCATTAGATTTGTATACATAAAACTACTTTAGTTGTATTTCGGCATTTCCCTTAAATCTGGAAAATGCGGACTAGTATTCAAGGAATGGATATTAATCACGTAATATATTTTGTTAATTCAAACATTAAGAAACATATATATCGTATAAAAAGGGAAATTTTAAACAAATTTTCTACTGGAAAATATTCCACATATTCTTTAATCCTTATGAATTTATTGCTACGACTTTAAGTCGTATTTATTTAAATAATTTTTCAAAATGTGTATTGACGAAGAAATATCTGAAGACCCGCAAAAAATTAAACACAAATTATATTTCTTTATTAATATTATAAAAGCAGATTATTACAGATGAATTCAATTAACTCCATAACGAAGATCACTTAGTAATAAGATGTAATACGAAACTATTTAAAAAAAGACAAATTTGTTTCGAAAATGGTTTCTAATATCTCAAAAAATAAAATTGCTATATATATACACCCACTCATTTTATTAACATTCCTTATAAAGTAACTTGGAACTCTTAAAAATTCTATTACAAAACTAATATTTTTATTTTTAATACCTACAAAGAAAAATTGTTAATTATTAGTAGGTTTCATTCTAAATATTACTTGCTTCGTGTGAAAGATTAAAAAACCATATTCTATTAAAAATTACAGAAGCATATTATCAAGAAATATTTTGTATAAGAAAAAAAGTCGTTAATATAATATTAATCACATAATAATGTCACACAAAATAAAATAATAATATTAAATAAAACAGAAAAAAATTATTAGCTTTAACAATATTAAAATATTTTTTTGTATATAAAACTGATTGTTCAAATCTACAGGGTGTTTCAATTATGACGCCCTACTTTAACATTTTAAATAAACAAGTTTTAATTATTATGTATTAAAATTATAACTTACAGAGATTTGCATAAATTATAGCTTACTGAGATTTACATAAATTATAACTTACTGAAATTTAACATTATAACATAATTTGTTAGTAAAAGAAAAAAAGATGAGTCTTCAGATATTAAAACGTATAATTATGATATACGTTTTAATATCCGAAGACTACTCTTTTCTTTCTTTTTACTAACATGAATCCCGGATATATTTAATTGAATAAATAAATTTTCATAACATAATTTATAGAATGTCAATAAAGAGCATAATTGGCCTTCGATATGGTGACATTTTTCCTTGATATACAGAGAGCTATCCGTTTTGAAAGAAGTCCCAAGATATTTCGGTACTTGTCATTAGGAATGTTCTGAAATGCAGTGCGAATCTTTTTTGTTCAGGTCTATTGGTTTTAGAAAAATTGTGTTCTAAACCTTTTTGATGTTTTTTTTATAATAGATAATATACATCCTCCCTACATTTTATTTTGATTATTTAATTCATTACAAATATTGCCAATTACAAAAATATGTGTAATATAAACATTATTTTTGATGTAACCATTTGTGTCTATAATATCTCCAACAATTTTAATATGTTGTAATTATAAATATATTATCTTGATAATTGCTGCGGATTTACTACGAGAAATATCATGATATCTTTATACATACAAAATAAACTCCATTATTGACTTTCGTATATTTTATTAATTAATTTGATATCTTTTACCAAAATAATAAAGAAGAAATAAGAGAAGTAAAACTATTATTCTCAAAAAATTAATTAAAACATTCACTATATATAAATTTAATTGTTTATTGAAATATGATTAAACAATTTCCCTTTTATAATACCTCTCATTCAAAGGTTCAGTGTATTTTCATGTATATTCATGTGTAAGCAATAATTTGTGTATAAGTTGCTAATTTATAGTCTAACACAGAATCAAGACATACATAAGTTAAAATCAATATAAGTTATAAAATATCTCTGCAGCATCTTCCTCAGACTAATAGGACAAAATATGTACTGCATGTGTAAATTAACAACTACGATAAGGTACATGTATCAAATTCCCTTCAGAATTTTTTTAAAAAGCCAAACAACTTTATGGTTGGTTTGTAACTAAGCATAATTATTTGTAGGGGCGTATTTCGATTTTTTTATAATTTATTTATTTTCCAATTTTTAAAAAACATTATTTTAATATTTATTTTAATTTTAAAAACAAGGTTTGTGTAATAAACGCCCACAGCTAAAACTAACTTCAATATCAAATTAGATTTTGTAAAATCGATTCAAATCTATGTGATATTCTATGATGAATTAAAAAAATTAGATTTATACAAAAATATGTATCTTTTTAAAATGTAGAAACAAAACAGTACATTCAGAATTACAATAATCAATACTGATAATATTCAATTTTCTGATTTTTGTATTACATATGCGATAAAATTTTATCTTATATAATGCCTCGGCAGATTTTGTTTTTAAATAAATATTTTTTATGAGAGTAATTTATAATATTTTAAATATAAATATCGACATATTGTCAATGCAAAATAAAAAGGAATAACGTAAACATTTTTTATAGTTGGCCAGTTGGCGTTTGTAATTGCTTGATATATGATTCGAAAGCTGAACTAGCCAAACATGCGAACCTTTGTACATGCGAATTTTATACATACATCATGTATTGATGTTTTCAGTGTAATATATTAAAAGCACGATTGGAAATGTTAATGTAACTCGAATGAATGACGTCTCTCTTACAGTGTGATACAGTTGTTATAGTCGACTGTGTTCTAGAGGTTCTTACAAACACTTGGTGTAGCGAACTTATCCTTTTTGTAGGGTACCGAATAAGGGAAAGCAGGACAATTTAAATAGACAATTTGACCGGTTTAATAATCACTGATAAGTATTAATGACGTTTAAATAGTAATCAAAAATACTATCAATATATTGTTTCATTTATCGATACCAAAAAGGCGCCTACATCCAGCCCCGACAAGTCCTTGGTGTTCACTGTAAAAGAGGTTTTCACGAGGAGCACTGGTTTGGTACGAATGTCTGGGTATCTCCTCAGCCCGGTCACTGTGTTGTCACCCCTTATCTAAACCAATCAATGACTTTCCAGTCAGCTCAATCCCTTTGTAGAAGCAAAGGTGGTCACTTGCTAGAGATGCACTCCAAAAGGGAAGTACCATTAGACGTTATACCCAGGAACAAAAATAATGAAACAATGAATATGTGGGTGGGTATGTGGGAGGTCGATCTGTCTGGAGAAACATCCAAAATTATTGATACAACTTTCGTCTGGAGTTCGGGTAAGATCTAAATATTTAAGCAAATAAAAAAATTCCTTTATCTATTTCATCGAATAAAACCTTTATTTTTACAAAACTTAATCTAACTCTTGTTAAAACTGCATTACATCCTGCGTCTTTTACAACTGGGGTTGACGTTATTTCAAATGCTTACGTCCAATTACTAATAAATGTCTCAAAGCGATGTTGTGTCTATTGTTACTTTGTTGTCCAGATCTTGGCAACCTTCCTTGCTCGGATCGCAGTTTCACTTGTACAAATAAAACGTACATCTTGAAGTGTGATAACTCCACCTGTTGTCGATACGCTCCTGGAGTGTGCAACCTTTGGGCTTCTTCTGGAGTAGTTTCAGGTGAATATACAAAAGAATTACACATTGATCTATATCAGAGTGTTCACAAATTCTAAGTTAAATATGTCAAATAAATCTAAAAAGAAATTATTTCATTTTTTGCATCCTCAAAATACATTTAGAAATACATTTACTAAATTTTGAATCACTAAATTAGAATGGATAAATTTACATCACAAATATTGATTAATTGTCTAATACATTCAGGAATCTTTAACTGAATAAGTCTTTTTAATAAGTCATAAACCATTTTATAAATATTGGAATAAAAACTGTTTCACTACTTCATCAAAATCAACCAGCTGCCCTTTCATGCATTTATAGAATTTATAGAATTTATACTGATAAATAGAATTATCATGAAATATTTTGGCTCAATAATAATTAGCATAATACCTAGTATCTATTTATAAAGACTAATAACTTAATTATCTGTTTAAACTTTTCATCCAGAAACTATGATTTCGTACAATATAACTGAAGAGAATAAACATCCCGCGATATTGCAACAATTCCTATCAGGTATGTTTTAGTTGATTTTTCAGGCGTTTTGTTTGCTGAAAAAATTATTTTAATCTAAATATATTTTCCCCTGGATCGAGAACTATGACGTTTAAGAGTTTTAGCCAGACCATTTTTTGAGTTCAAGTTTATCGGTATTTGTTTATGCTATCATGAAATTATATAGCAAGGGAGTTTGGTAAATACCTTATGTCACATATTGATTGCTTTGAGATAAGCCGATAAACACATTTACTATGCTTAATAAAACGAGATTAATTTTTTCATAGTTCCGAAAGAGCACATAGTGTTTTAATATTCATTGCGAAAAAGGTTTGTTTTCTTATTATCGTAACCGATTTTTTAAAAAATAGAACTGCCACCCGTTCTTTCATTTGACGCATTTGATTTGCGATTAAACCAAAAGGTGGTCGATAATTTACATTTCGAGTTCGCTAAGTGCTTCTTCTGTCCTTTCTAATGCTCAATTAACTTCACAACTGTTTTCCATGTAGATAAGTAATGTGATTCAACCCCAGAACCGATTTGATAACCGAAATAAACTATCAGAAAATTTTGACTTGATATGCCATACTTTTTTCTCTCATTTTCTATTAAATTAAAATTAAGTACACAA
>JAUZNC010023888.1:0-23408 GCA_034780395.1 Vannuccia rotundouncinata | reverse complement strand
ATCCACTCCGTGATGCTCTGCCAAGAATTGAAGACACTAAACAGAAATTTGACAATGAAGAATTCCTCCCAATGTGGAGTGGAACAAGACTATAGAGACCCTACAGGAGCACAGTCAACCTCTTCCCTTTCTTCGACATGGACACAGGGTTTATATACAAAATCAAGATGGCAATCACCCCAAAAAATGGGATCGAAGTGGAACGGTAGTGGAATGCAGGGATAATGACCAGTATGCAGTTAAGGTAGATGGTACAGGACGTCTAACTCTACAGAATTGGGACATGTACCTCCTACACACTCTGATCCACTATCACAACCCCCAATCTTATCTTCTTCACCGTCTCGAATACAAGAACCAATTGACCAACCAAGCTCAGAAACAGGGACCGAAGCTGATGCTACCGTTGACCATGCAACTCCACTACGACGCTCAACTCGAATCAAAACACCAAAGTGTATTTATGACCCTGACTCTGGAACTTACATTAATCCTAACCCAAAATAATCGATAATTACTTATTACTTATATATGTTATTCAATATATTATATCATCATAGAGATTTTATTGACTTAATTAGTAATTTTTGTCACTCATTCGAGTAAATAATTTTTATTTTTACGCACAGAAAATTTTAAAATCACATTATAAAAAATGAATCAATAGTTTATAATATTCCAATTATAATATTTATTCACATTAAAATAAATAAATAAATGTCATCATTATGACAACTATTTTTATTTAGCACATATTTAAATGATATTCATTGAAGTTACTTAAAAATATTTAATGAATATTTTATTTTTAATATTGTTAATACAATTGATACATTGATAGTGAGTAGGTATATTACAATTCTTTTCTTTGTTTTGTTAACATTTTTGGAATGTTTCAAAACTTTATAAACAAATTTCTATAGAATTTTTTGATAATATTTAATACTAAATTCAGTGATTGTAAGAAGTAACTAAAAGTTGTGCAAATGCCCTGACAAGGGTATTAATTATCTATTATTTAGTAACCTATGTTTTTAGCATTTGTACCTGGGTGGTAAGACTGTCTTGCCATGACAATTACATAAATTTTATGAAGTTTTTAAAAGAAATTCTAGCTAAATTAATGAAGATATAGGTTTTAATAACCCTATATTAGGTTAGTTAAAATGTTTTACCATTAATCATTCCATGAGAAGATATAAATAGAATTACAAAAAATACTTACTTCTGATTGGCTGATAGCAGGTAAATAGAATTATTAGATCATACAATTATTTTATTCTTGTTATTTTGTACTTAATTTGCAATTATTTCATTACTTAAATCTTAAGCATTTAATGAGTATTCACATATCAGGGCTGTAGGCATATATTTAATTTGGGGTGGGGGGGGGGGGGGCTCATAACTAAAAAGATGCCAAATTTTAATAAATTGAAAATATAATTTAATTATAAATGTTAGGCTATATAAAATTATATCTACAATTATTTATAGATGTAATAATATATTGTATAGATTTGGACTTAGGTACTATGTTAGTTACAAATAATATTTTACTATAATTATTAGTTAGATAGATATATAACCATAGTACAATATGAGGATCTATCTATAGTCACTGGATCAAATTGATAGATAGATAGATAAAATATAATAAGAGTGTAAATTTATAGATAAAAAGAGGTAAGGATGACTACCTGCAGGGCGGTACCATAGTAACCATACAATATGTATTTACTGGATGGAAATGATAGTCATAGTCCAAAATTTCCCAAGTCTTAAGCTGTTAATTGACATTCAATTGTATATGATCATAATTAAAATATAATAACAATAATTAAAATATATAATTTGAAGTAGATATAATTAATTATATAATAAATATATAATTGTACTTTAAAAAGATATATTAAGCATTTATCAACTGCATAACAATTGGGATCTAAACACATGTGTTACACTAAAAGTAGGTTTTTAGAAAAACTTATGCATATCATGTGAGTATTTGGATAAATCTATTGGATAAATATAACTTTAAACTGAAACACAATTATTAATCAGTTTATAGCTATGAATGTCAGTAAATTAAAATATGGATTTGCACTGAGGGAGAGATTGAATAAACTGTTTAATTATTTAATTAATATCTAATGAGTCAAGAGATTCTTTATGAACTGATGTTGTCATGCAGTGGTTCAGTCGTTTCTGCCCAATTGAACAACATATTTTTCTAGAATTTGTAATTATTTCCTTGTTGTGTTGTTGATTTCATAATAATGTAGAGTAGGGTAGCAGTGATAAGATAATAATAAGTAATAAGTAATAAGTTAAGGTAAGTAATAAGATAGCTCATACTATAATATGGCTATATTGATTTAGATAATTATGTTTTATGCACAGACTTTGCATTTCAGTTGTAAATAATGATATTAAACTTATACACAGATTTCAATTATAATTATAGACAAAAGGCATTTTAATTTCAATAGAAAGGTGTATGTATTCTTAGCATTTCAATTTACTATAGGTAAGTTATGTTGTGATTTTATGTAATAGGAGTAACATTTTTTAAATAGGCACTTATTTTATGATGTATTACAAATAAAAGAGAGATTGTGGGGTTGGTATATCACATTTTATATCTATTTTATCATTTTATTTTTTTTAAATATTATATTTTTTTAAATCTGAAATTTTATTTTATTTTTTTTAATGATCAGAAAATAGATCAAAATTTTTTTTACTTATATTAGAAAGGCACCAGTTCAGAAAATTTTGGGGGCTCGAGCCTCCCCTAGCCTTATAGTGCCTATGGGCCTGCATATATAATACCTACTCCTAAATTTCAAAGCTTCTTTATATTATAGTTATTATTTTGTAGTCTAGGTATTGTTATATTCTATAAGTTTATAATAATATGTTATTCAAATTTGTTTTTTTGATAAAATATATGTTAGTTGTTGGTATATATTCCATTGTAGTAAGGTTTTATGGAGATTTTTTTGGAAATAAGGATCAAGATCTTTATTTGTCAGAATAAATTTGTGCATTTGAAAAATCTCATTTTTAATTAATAAATTTCTGTCATTTAGATAAAGTGTCTCTAATTTCCTTTTAGAGCTACACAATATATTGACTGTAACCATCCAGACTTTTGCAAATAGTCCATATTGCTGATGGTTGAAAAAGTTTAATACTTTTTATCAAGTTATATGATCCATAAGATAATCAAATATATAAGTCTTAGGTTGCAGAAACTGTACATTATTTTTTATGAGCATTTTAGTGTTTTTTCATATTAAAGAATAAGACAAATTTCAGTGGTTTTCACATAAATTTCATAAAAATGCAAATTTAAAAGAAAATATAGATATTATTCAAACTTTTGAATAAATTAATGCATATCATTTTTTATCTAAATGTTTTCTACAAATTACATGCAAAATTACAATGATTAGTCATGAGTAGAACTTTAGCTATACATTCATTGGAAAATTGACAAGGTTGTTCAGTAGAGGATTTGAGATATAAAAAGGACCCTTACCAATTTTTTTTAATTATTTTCAATTTTCAAGTGTTTATTTCAATTAACTTATATTTAATAAATAACAGGCATTCAATATATTCATTAACACATATTTGTTTGCATTCAACCATCATTTGAAAACACTGCTAATTATAACTGTAATCTGGAACTAGCAGACTTTGTTTTAAGAATATTTGAAGGGTGAACCTGTAACTGCATGATCAAGGTTATAATTTGCAGTGTTGTCAATTAATGGTTGAATGCAAACAGTTATGTATAAATGAATATATTAAATGCCTATTATTTATTAAATACAAGTTAATTGAAACATAGAGAGTTAAAAATTTAAATTAATTAAAAAAAATATTTTTTTTTTTAAATTTCAGTAAAAGTCTTTTTTATATCCCAAATCCTCTACTGAACAATCTGCTCAATCATCCACTGAATGTGTTCCTAAAGTTCTACTTGTGATAAGTCATTCTAATCATTTTCCAGAAATCTATTACTATTAAGTACTAAAGCCTATATTTTAGACATATTTTAGCTTGAGCACTAATATTCAAATGTTTCTAGAAAATCCATCTTATCCATCTTATTTTGCTTGAAATATTTTAAAACACTTATATATGCATCACTTATGCATCACTTATATTAAACTGATATGCATCAATTTATTCAAAAGTGTGAATAACATCTTTATTTTCTTTAAAATGTGCATTTGCATGAACAAGGGTGAACACCATAGAAATTTATCCTACTCTTAACTATTCATACTGGGGAGAGGGCTGATTTGGCCCCCTTTTTGCCATTTTTGCTGGCATTTTTATTGAACAATTTGACAATAGTAAGGTGAATTTTCTTACTATGAAGTTTTGCTACTTTTACCTCAAAAAATTACTTTCATAGACCCATGTTGATGATCATGATAGTAGTTCCATCTCCATAACCCCATATTTACCATTTTTTGAAATTTTACAAAAATGGTTGTTATATTAATTTAAATCACTGAATAACATATATCATATGATAATCAGCTAAATAAAATTATAACAAACATGAATCCACATCAAAATTTTGAATGATTTGAAATTTTTGAAATGAATATTTTATAAATTTTATTTGCCTCAAAAAAATGTTGTCTTTGTTTTTTTCTATAATTTTTGCAACATTATCTAGTAAAAAAACTTCCTTGACTATCATCATGACAAATTTTGTGCACTAGGCACAATGGGAACATATATATTTGGAAGGGGGCCGAATCAGCCCTCCACCCCTCCAGTATTTGGAAGTGCAAAAAATCCTGGTATGGATAGGATTAATATGGAAAATGTTCATAAAAAACAATGTACAATTTCTGCAACATAAGCCACATATTTGATCATCCCATGAATCATATTACTTGATAAAAGTATGAAACCTTTTGCACCAAACATTTTGATTAAAATCCTCTGGGATCCTGGACTTTTCTTATTTAGTGTACTGTTATGTTTTAGATACATCATTTATTCACCACAGTACAAATTGTGTAATTTGAAACAGCAATCTATAATTTGTATAATTGAATAACTTGAATTTGTATAACTTATATTAATTGATAATATACATTCAAAAGGATAAAAAAATCTTAATGAAATTATCTTATTTTTGATAGAAATATTTATATTTTGCTCAATAAAATATATGCAGATATCAAGAACACTTTCTTGACTTTCCATTCATTTACAAATTTGTATGAAAATTATCATAAATTAATTACAAAAAATAGTTTTTGTTCATTGTATATTGTATTTGTTTAATGTATATATTATTTCATATATTAACTCAATAATTGTTTTGAAATATCTGACTAGTTTTGAAACAAAATGCAATAATTGATAAATAGAAGGATAGTTGATCTAGCAACTCAACTATATATATTGAGAATTCATCAGCCAATAAGAATCGAGAATTTGAATTTTGGTTGTTCCTGATAACTGAGATTTAACATACCCAAGCACAAATGGTTAACTAAATCCCATATGGATTCCCCAGCCTGTATTCCATGACAATTGTATGCCAGATATGTATCAATATTATGCAAATTCAACTAGTGAAAAATAGGGTTGAGTGTTTACTGATGCCAGATATATTTGTGTTAGGCTACAAAGAATCCAGGATTCCATGGCATCCAGCACATGATGGATTAATCTGACATACATTACAGATAACTTGACATACAAAAGTATATAATGAAAAACATTGGCATAAGCAGATGATTAAATCAGTAAAATTTGCATGAAATTTACCAGACACTATTTTTAAAAAATATTATGGTATTTATATGTATTATTATATTCCATACTTAATTTCATGTATTTTACTATTTATGCATACAAATTTTAGATATTGTTTCATGATTGTACGATTTTTTTGTATTTTTTACGATTTTTAGAATTATTTATGTTCATATTTTTTACTTATGTAATCTATTATATTACTACCATAGACATTATATATCTTTACTTGAACTAGATCTACAATATAAAATCAATCCATTTAAAATTCTTAGCAATGCAACAGCATAAGTGAACTCCGATTCTCACAACTATCATTGTGAATTCTCCATTGTAATACAACATGTGAGCGAATATACTCTCAGCAATACTCCTTTTCACCATACAGATGTTAATAAGAGTTACTTTCAACATTTCTATTTTGGAATAATTTATTTAGAGAAAATATTTCTTTTGTTTTAATTTATGCAAAAACAACTTTGAAATTGTCGGTTGTTGATATTGAATAATTCCTTATTAATTCTGCCAGTTGCAATGTCTCTCATTTGTCTGACAACACATTGGACATTTAAGTAATGGATATTGACATGGAATGGTAGATGGTTCAAGTTAAAATGTTCCATTTTGTTTTTCAGCAAACAAGTGTCAGGCAGGTGTAGAAAAGTCCAATTTTGTAACAAGATTTATTTAATCACAAAATGCCAAACGAGGCTAAAAAAGAGAATACAAACAATGAATAGAACAGAACATATGAGCATGACATATATAGCAAGAGTAATAGTATGTGGAATGGAATGGAATGGATATGAGATGGCATAAATATATGTAATAGCAAATGATATAACTAGAGAACATTATGGTATGACGGATGATAAAGTACAGAATAGATTAATGTCATATACATGAGATATAGGCATAGTAATAATATGGAGTATATAATTAATAGAAATGTAATGTGTGATGGGAAACCTCTACAGCAAGTACTTGTATAGATACTATCTGTCATAAATTAAATCACAATCTGATACTAAAAAACATGGACTCTGAAGTTCACAAATTATTATATTAAATCTTCAATGTTTCTTATAAATCAATGTATAAAACGATCCGATGCCCCTGCTCAATTGATTTATTAGTTAATGATGGTCAGTGCCTTTGCACATAGACACACTCTTAAATATTTAAATGGACATTAATTTTTGCATATTTCATACAATTTTATGAAAATTTTGCTTTTATAAAGAATTATAATTGTGTTTTTGTATTTATCTGTATAATTATTTATCTTGGTAAAGTTTGAAGTTTTTGATTAAAGGTTAATTCATTTGCGCCCTACATTGAAAACATTTTAAAACAATATTTGTAATATATACTAATATTAATTTATTTATATAAATTGTTTAATCTTTTATTTTATTTTATTAATTGATAAATTCATATTCAGTAATATCCTATTATACTTTCATAATAATGGTCAAAAAATTATTTATTTAAGATAACAAATTATTTTTTTATGTTAATCCTCTAAATAAAGCATTGTCACTTATCAAATATTATAGGCCCATATATTATTTTTATTTATAATAATTTTAATTTTACATTTTTTATTAATTTATATACAGGGTTCATACACTAGGTATTGTTTTAAGTTTGATACTGCTAAAGTACCGTTTGTGCATAAAGTAACTGTTTTTATTATAAAACTACTGCTTTTTCATCATGGCATATTGCATATATTTTTACAATGATCCCAATATAATTAGTGTAACATCTGCTTTTACACTATTTAATTCGTCATTAATACTATTGCTACTGCAAATATGAATGGTAGACTGATTTTGTTATTCTTTTATAATTCTGCCTATTTATATATTTTATTAGTAAAATAAAGTACCATATCGTTTTTATGTATGTATGCTTTATCTTTTTAAATGTATGTATATTATATGTATTTATATATTATATGTTTAAGGCATTTGTATGTACTATTTTAATGTATTACATATGTAATCAGGATTTGTACATGTCTTGGAAAACTGGAAAAGTTTTAGAATTTAGTAATTTTAATAAAAGGTTTTGGAAAAGTCTTTACTCAAGAATTTCTAATTTAAATTTTTTTATTGTTTTGAATAAGTTGAAAAATCTGTTCGGTTATCCAAAACTATATGGAATATTTTTGTTCTATTTTACATTCAATATTTCAGTAACTTAACCATTCTCATATCATAGAGACATTTTTACTTCATTAATAATATCTGATTTATATTTACGCATGGCTCTCCAGTGTGCCCACTTTTTGTGACGATTGACTGACCATCTATTATAAAAACCTCTGATTAGTTGGTTTCTTATTTTGGCATATCTTTAGAAATTGAATCTCGGTTGTTAGCTCTTATTCAGAAATAATTTTTAATGAAATTGAGCTATCATTAATTTTTTTATTTCATTTATTTTAAGATTTGAGCTAATCCACTTTTTGCCATTTTGGCTTTAAAAAATACAGACGTAATAGCAATTATCTTAGTATGCTTCCTTGTGGAACGCCACATTGAACTGGACCAGGTTCTGTCTGTTATCTGTTTTGACTTGCTGCTGATGTTAGAAATTTCCGTGCATTATTGAGAACTCACAAGTTTCATCAAGAGTAGTCTCCAGTAAATTGTGCCGAAGACTGCGATAAAGTCAAGTGCAGCAATCAAAACAATGTTGTCTTTGTCAATAGACATTGCAGCAATGTCTTAAATATGGATTATCGCTGTTTCCTTCTGCTCTAGAGAGCAATGAGTCAGTTTTGTCGATGTGTAACACAAGTTGGTTTGCAATTGATTTCTCAATTTATTCTAGATATCAAGGTCAGAAGATGCGGTCCTGTATCGCTTTCCTTTTTTTTACGTTTGAGTACAGTGACCACAGCAACTTATGATTAAAGTTACTTCTGAGATCAATAATCTTTTAAAAGTTTGGGATTGTATCTTTTAAATTGTTGGACTTGTTCTAAAAATCATTTCATTAAAGCTAACAGATTATGTTACTCTTAGTTAGTGCATAGTTAGTAAAATTACCTAAAAAAATATAAATGTAAAAAAATATATTAATACAAAAAACTTTCTGTTATAAAATTATAACTATACTAAAGCAATACAAAATGTGGATTTCAGATGTTTCTTCATCAATGAGAGTGTATTTATTTAATTTTATTATTATTTTATTATATTGTAGTTTTATTATGTGCGACCTTTGACATGTTAGACATTATATACACAAATCATTAAAGTAAATATAATATCCTATACCTACAAACTATCTCCATACTATAATCTTTTGTTTTATTGTTTTCAACTAAATTTTCCAAAATAGAAAACATATTTTAAATTTGAGATTTATCTTGAAATATATAAGCCTTTACTTTCTAATGCCACATGTTAATTAATCAGAAAATCTATTGTATTTATTATTCTATATAGACTCAGGCTATGGGCAATTTTATATTATTTATCATATATAATTACAAAAAAAATATTTTTGAATATTTGGTGAATTCAATTGTAATGAATTGTCAGAAAGATAGCCTTGGTCATAAAATCTGAATTTTTTATATTAATCACATTTTTTATTAATACCCTTTTTATATAAATGTTCTCATGGTAAAATAATCATTATAATTTTTCCATTATACATATAAAATATACTTAATTAATAAGAATTCTGTAATAATTTTTTTAAATTTAAATTTGTTTACAATTATTACAATTTTACCATTAGAAATTGGCTAAGCAATAGCTTTCAATTTCCTTTTAAAATAACTGTTGTTCGAAATATTAAAGCAAAATTATATCTCCTTTTTTAAATATTGAAGAAGAAAAAATTATTCAATTTTAAATCTAATAAATAATATTCAACATCTATTGTAAATATAATTTTTCAAATTGAAACAAATTGTCAAGTAGTCTTCAATTAATAAATAAATAACATAACATAATTTATATTTTTTTATGTAGTCTGCTTTATCTCACTTAAGCTGTACTGATTTAACAGACAATGCCAGCATATACCGTCACAATATTCCCAACGTCCAGCAAACTCTTACAGAAACGATGGATGAACGACAGTTTTATGAAACACAAAGAAAAGGTAACATATGAATCTCTGTGTGGTCTCTGACATGATTTTGTAAAATTGTATCATTTATTCTGGAAAATTAATTGCACCATTTCTTATATCTCCAATTTTGATCAGACAAATTATATAACCGATCAACATTTGATTTACAAATATGATTAGTTTGATACGTAGTTATGTAACTTATTAATTAGGTAAATATATTATGTTGAGTTGTCTTTTTTGACATTTTATAGATAATACACAAATATTTACGAAACTTTTACCGTTCAACGTTTTTGTTTTGTATTTAACCATAGCTATTTGATAACGTCGAATTATATTTAGTGTTCATGTTTTAATGATTATGTTTAATTAATTTCTTTAAAAGAAATATCGCTTGACGAATAGTTACATTTCAAAACGTTATCACTTTCTTCATCACCATAGCTGTACAGTGTTTTGTTTATATCAGACAATTCACAGTTGGATAAACATTTGAAATGTAATTTTAGCTTGTAATTAATATTCGTATTTATACTTAAAATAATCAACATAAAAATTTTATTCATACTATAATTTTTCGTAATTATATCAAGATCTCAAAAGTACTCTTCGAACGGTAAAAGTATTAAAAATGTGTGGTAAACGGATGTCCTTCATTAATATTTATAATACAGGAAATCTAAGAGCGGTATATTATGATAATAATTGTATCGATTGTACGTAGCTGTGTACAGTGCGGCCGACATTGCGAGTTCAATCGCCAAGAATTTGGCCCCATCTCGCTGTTAATTTAAAGCAAATTCAGCGTGAAGAAGAACGTCAAGCAGAAGTGGACTATGAAAACAAAATCCTTCTGCAGAAACTGACTCGGGTGCTTCGAACTAAGGGATCCACAGATACCTGGAATGATGATTATCAACGAAGGGGCAAGCGAAGGTATTTCAACTATAATTAAACGCGCTTTGCTTTTAATACAGTCAAAAGAAATTTTTAGAACAATACATATAATTCGTTAGATTTATAAATTAAAGCATCGATGGGTTGTGTAATATAATTTTTAATAATAAATATACCTCCGATCGGACATTTTTATTTATATTTTTCTTTTGATTCAGTGTTCGTGCCGGCTATAATCGTGACATGAAGGAAAAACTCCTCAGCGACAATTTTCATATCGTTCGACGCTTGGGAACTGTGAAACCATTCTATGGACGACAAACCCTGGTACGTATTTATTAATTTTAATATAAAAATAAAATACACTTGATAAATACAGAATATACTATCACTGGTGGGTCTCTACGCAGGCTAGCGAGTACCGGCAGAACCGCCGGTTTCAATCCCTACACGAGAGCACCACCAAAGACTTCGAGGATCAATCTCCAATGACGGATAGAAACACCCGCAGAACTGGGGGAAAGGGCCTGACGGTAGGGGAACTTTATTACCTATCTATTAGAAAAAGGCAGACCACAAAATATGATTAGCTTTAATAAATTAAAGCTAATCACAGTTGACTAATCGACTTTGGTAAAATGTAAAAGTATGAGTTGGGAAATATTAAAAATATCAACATATTTATTAACATATCAAGAATGGTATAACCCTCTCCATCAATCCACTCCTAACTCATTTGTTCAGGTTGTGATGCAAGAACCCCTGGGCCAGGGTTCAGCCCCGTTGACTCAGTCCAACACCGAAGATCAACAGCCCTGTGTTCTGGCAGCGGAAGAGGATGCCCAGTCTTCTTATTCTTCCTCGTTGGCATTTCGTAGTACATGCTCTCCAAGGCAGTCGGTAAGTTTGGGATGAGTGTGTTTTACACTTCCAAAGAATTCCAAACTCGAATTAAATATACTGGTATATTTTTTAAGAACTTTTATGACATTACTCCTAACAAACTCGTAATGGTCCATGACAGTGATTCTTTAGATAGGATATCTTATTCAACAATGGCTGCCGTTCAACGGTTTTTGAATATCACATTTATACTTGTATTACATGTTTAATTATGTATTATTTTTACAGGAGAGCTATAACTATAAGAAGATCTATAAACGTCAGGTAAGCTGATAAATTTAATTTTTATTTATATAATATAATAATATACATGCTGCCCCAATAGTGTAAAACATAGAATCTAATTGACTTAATTGATTTTATTTTGAAAATTATTTAAATTGCTATTATTTATATTGATTCTGTGCGTTTAAAAATTTTTGCGGTTACTTTTGGTATACAATATAATTAAACTTTTTTTGCAATAGTTAAAATTAATGTCAGTCTACACATGAATATTTGACGTTATAATATATATATTTTTAAAATTTTTACAAAACGAAAAAGAATGTTTCCATAAATGGTGATTATCTTATAAAATTATGTTTACTAAACGATATTGGTTTTCCTTGATCTTATTAACATTATACCTAAAAATTTTTAGCCAATTGAAGAAGACATCCTTAAAGATCAGGTCGATTGTAACAAATCTTTGATAAAATATAGCAATTAACATGTTTAGTCTTTATATATATATATATATACTCATATTTAAATATGTTATAAATATCATAATTTATAATGACTAATTATTTTACTAACTATAATTAACTGTTATTTATGTATGCTTTAGATATAACATTATTGAATAGTTATTGCCTATTATATTCTTACTTATATAATTTGGCGTCACGTAAAACAAATGCTGGTAAGACACTAAAAAATAAACGAATCATCAATAACAAATTGCTGATTAAATTTGATAGCTTATATAATAATTATTTAGTGAATATATTGTGCATATTAAATCTATTTATAAATTTTCTTCACGTATCTACAGCACCAAAGATGGTAAGTTTCAATTAAACGGGTTGTTTTCCATCTAATCATGTAATAAGCTGTTTTACTGTTTTTATGAGAATCTTTATATCAATTCTATAGGCCGAAATTCTGTTCATTTATTATTGACGCAAAATTGTTGCATTTCAATGACTTGTGAAGCTTCCATTTCGAATTACTTATCAAATTTGTTGGTATTATCTATAGAATTGATTTACTTCTCAAAATTGTGTTTGTAATGTTTTTTACTACATTGTTTAAAATGATATACTCGTAATATATGCATCCAAGCTTTTAAATGGTTACTTATTATATCTTTATATACAATATGCACGTAAATTTGTTTTCAGTTGCTTTGACTGCCTTACTTTTAATTAAAAAGTTTTGGGGATATTTTCCTTAATTAATGTTTCAAACACTGTTCGCTTCAAAAATAACGCCTAATGCACAACTTTTGAGTATAATAATTTGTATTTTTTCTGAATACTCACCTTGCTCATTAAAAGATTAACACTAAAGGCAATTGACATTAGACATTAATTATATGACGTTATTTTATTAACGAATTTGGAACGAACTTTTTTGTTTGCAGGAAGGTGAGCCAGATTCTCTCGCTGAAACTGACGCGAAGATGCTCTACAAAGTGTGTAATGGATTAGGTAAGTACTATAAAGACGATTTGGCCATCGAACAATTATAGTTTTACTGTACATTTCAATGTGACATTTAGATAATTATAAATTATTAAATGCTCTGAAGTTCAGCACCCATATTAATTAGTAAAAGTAGTTTAGAATTTAGAGAAATCACAGTTACGATTTAGAGCTCAGGATGTTACATTCTTTGCACTTAGGTCAACCCAATGAGATTCTAGTTCGATGTCTTGTACAGAGGAAAGATCAACAGAGAAAACTGACTGCTGAGAAGTTTCGAGAAATGTTCAGTGCAGTAAGTTAATGAAGTCAGAAAGTTAATATGTTATCTTATTCATTTCAATAATTTTTACATTTGTTTGACTGATTGATATATTGATCACTTGTCATCCAGGATTTAGAACGCGAGCTGCAGTCGAGTTTAGACAAAAAGTATTCCACTATTATTGCTGTATACTTTAATGATCAGTTGAACTCTGTACGTGCCTGTCAACTTCATGAAGTCATAAAAGTAATTTTGACTGAAATTATTATATAACAAATTCTCATATGTTGTATTTGTTATATTATTAGTAATTTATTATGTATACTACTTGAAGAACATACAGTAGTAACCGCAGATATGATTGAATGATTTTTCGTAAATTAAATTATTTAAAAATAATAAAATTAAAATTCATTGAATTCATAAAATTCTTTTCATTTCAATATTACCGCAATTACCAGAACTATTTTTAAATAGTCTATATTATAGCTGTAATTTTTAAATCGCACATTTCTGCCGATTTTGTATAATTTTTAATTGATTATAATATTATTTAAAATATCATTATTGATATATTTTTGAAAGAAAAAGATTATTGTCATATACTGAAATATTGATTTTAAGTGGATAATAGTTTTTTTTATTATTGAAAGATTAAATTAACGACATGTTTATTAGTGGGGTCGCCTACGGCCAAAAATACTAACAATCGTTACATGTGGGACAAAAGCACCAAATTTTTTATAGACATTTTTGATAATAGAGAACAAAAAAATACTTCTTAAAAGTGGTATTGGCACAGTGTATATTAGACTGTAGATTATTCGTTAAAAATGGCGTATTAACAAAATTCCATTAAGGAGCATGATAAATACAGTTAGATGACTAGTTTATTTTATTGTTCCGAAAAATTTGTACATTAGTTTATAAAATATGTATGATTTAATATCATCAACTCAATTTTTCGGTTTTATTATACATTGTGTTTTAATGACTTGGTCATTCTGCTTGGTTTTATGCTCTAATATGTTCTGCACTATACCATTAAATGTAAAATATACAATATTTTCATATAAACCGCCAAATAGGCAGCCATTTTGTCTTGATCCAATAGTAAATTATTTTTGAGAATGCGATTTTTTCGTTCATGATCAAAAATGTTTATAAAAAATGTTTGGTGCATTTGTCCGACATGCAACGATAATTCCACTAAGCGACCTCACTATATCTAAAGTAAATATTAAAAATATATAATTCCGATAAAATATATCATTTTTTCGTTAAACCATTTATTCAAGCAATCCTATTATATTGTAATCAATACTTCTTCTGTTTACAGTCTCGTGATGTATCAGCCACAATCGATATTCTTCTCAACACAACTGTGAAATCTGCAGAGCATCTCGAGGACGTTTACCACCGAAGTAGGTTGTCAGTGAACTGTAATCTATATTGTTTACTAAAAGCGTAAAAAATGTCCAACGTTGAATTTATTTTACCAAATTAAATATGTAGCTATTACAAGGTGTCTACTAACTTGAAAATCTTTAAAAAATACAAATTTTTTTTTTTTTTATTGTAATTAAAAACATTATGAAACTCTTGCAAGGGAAATAGAGCGAATAAAATAGCATTCGGTTAGTTAATCTCATATTACATAAGTTTAAAACAATAAGTTTAAGATTAAAGAAAGTTTATAGCTGTATTTCTTGAAAATACTTCAAAAAATCTCGGAAAATTTTTGAAATATTCTGAAAAAGAATTTTAAAAAGTCAGTGGACACCTTGCAATAGTATCTTCTTTTATGTACACTATCAGCATCTTTCACGCAATAGTATAAAAAACGTAGTTATGTCGATGTAGTCAAATGTATTTATAATCTTTATAATTGTTTCTCGACAGGATATACGTCCTCAATTGAAACTGACATCGAAGATTTCTTTCAGAACGAACATGTTGTTCACCTCTTACAAGCTCTCACGAAGGTGAACTTCATTTTCTAATCACTAAATAATCAATAAATTTCGATCGATCAAGTCTACTTTAATTATTATCCTTCTGTTTTCTTCGTCATAATCCGTGTCAGGGACTCTCAAAAAATCAAGAAATCGATTCACAATCAATCGAAAATCTGGCTGAAGAGATCCATACGAACCAAAGGACAGATGGTAGTCAAGGTAAACAATTGTTGCTAGGGAAGGACAGTCGTTTGATGGCACTCTTGAGAGATGAGGGAAGAGAAAGTCTGCGAATGCTGGCCTCTGTTTATCAACATCAGGTAAATTTTAAATTTCGTCGTATTTTATAATTTCATTTGTATAAATAATTTAACTTGTAAGTTGTAAATTCTATATTGTAACTTGTCTCAATTGTAAAATGTAGTTTTTAATTATCGTTATATTATAATTTAATAGCATCAGTTGTCAATTTCATTTCATCATTCTTATTTTGCAACATTTGGCTGGCGGTGTCTCCCTTCCTCAGTTCTCAACGGCTCTCTCAGAGGTGACCACACTCCAGATACTCCAACTTGACCCTGATAATGAAGGATCTCGAGCTTGGACCCTTCTTCTCTCCTCTCTGCTATCCGGCAGCAATTACAAACGGAAGGCCTATTTCCTGAAGGATAGGGTGTCCACTGACAACAAAGACTTCCTCCAAGAATTGCTCCTTCTTAAAGAGGTGATCGTGTTTACCCGCCTCTCAAATATTATAATCTCACTTGATCGATCAACAAAAATATTTGATTTTGTAGTATGGCGGTCTAATGGAAGTTTTGAAATCATTTAAAAAGGAGTTCAATGAAGATCTGTTTGAAGTGATTTCACAACGTTGCTGGGAGGATTCAGCTCATGTTGTCATGGCGATGGTCAACATCCAGCAGTCCTACAATGTGAGTTATTATATTATTGCTGCATACAAATAATGTTTATGGTTCTCTGTGAAGTAAGATGTTTATATTAACCAAGTAATAACTAAAATATTTGAATAATGGTTCCGGAACATCGCACAAATATATCATTTTAAAACAACGACGCAATTATTGTTTTTGTTTGCATCAAACATCGTTAGAGAAAGACAATATCAAGTGTTCCGGTTTCTGTACCTGTTTATGTACCTATCTGCAAGGTCATATAAGAAATAAGGTTTAGTCCTTAAATTTATTTGTCAATTACACCTATTTAACTTGACTGTGTTTCGATTTAATTATTGTGTCCAAAAGCGAGACGTGTGTCTTTCACTGTCACACTTTAAAACATTTGACAAAAATCGGTTAATAAACAAGCTGGGCTGTACGAGTTCCATACAATTCCTTCCTTTCTTTTGTACATCCAATATATTTTTTTGCTTTCGCTCAGTCCTTCTCTGTCCAGTCAAGTCAGAAACAGCTCGGCCGTCATCCACCGGCAAAGTCACATCTTCTAACTCCCTCTTCTAGCAACCCTCTCACTCAACCCACTGCCCGCCGATATGCAGACACTGTGACTCAACGCAAACACGTTGTACCCCGGCAACAAGTGAGTTGTTGATTCTAATGTTGTTGTCAATAGTAACAAGTGGTCATCCCTTGTATTGTTGTCAATAGTAACAAGTGGTCATCCCTGTGTGTTGTTGTCAATAGTAACAAGTGGTCATCCCTGTGTGTTGTTGTCAATAGTAACAAGTTGTCATCCCTGCATGTTGTTGTCCAGAATCTTGCAGCATCACCCAGAAGACAGTGGACAGCTCTGTCTAGCACGGAAGGAAGAAGTGCTCGAAGAGCCGGCACTAAAATGAGGGACCGGGTGAACAAAGGGCCCACTCTTCTTCCCAATACTCACTTGGTTGATGGGATAAAGGAGGCCCGTGTACTCTATAATGGACTTCATGGATTTGGTGTTGAAGATGATAACGTCCTCGATTGCCTGACCAGAAATACCTCCGACCAGCGTCTCATGATCGCTGACAGGTACCAAGATATAGCTCATATGGTAAGTTGATTGACAATAGAACCTTTTGTTTTCTGTGGAGAAGGCTGTGGTTAAAATACCGCAAGACATGAACACAAATCATAAGGTTTAATGTAAAGAACGTGTCAATATCAATAGTTCTTCCAGGATGATAAAATATTTTTTTTAAATACGTTTCAAATTATGAGTCGTTTTGTCTAAAAATATTCAAGTTAAAGTTTACGAATTTGACCTTATAATACTAATTTACGTTATGTTATGGTACTTATCAAAAAGGTTAATTTGTGGAAACAACATGATTTAGCAATGAAGATATTGATTTTAAAAGTTATAATTATCGCTATTTTTAATCAGCAATCTTTGACGCCAAATCCACCAAAAAAGTTTAACAAAATTGTTGTCTGAACAAAATTAGAATATATTTGATAAAACTAAACACTGTCAAGTCATGTTGCTGTTAAAGAATCATAAACAGCTGTTACAAGTAATTCTGTTATTTCAGTCATTCGAAATTAAGAACAAATTTGTAGATTATTTAGAGTCGACTATGTTTGAAAAATATTCGCTGGTCTCTTCTTCGTTTACTGCTCTGCAATCTCCGGGGTGAGTTTATCTACGAATGGTTTTAATATGTTCGTAAAATATGACAGACACACCACTTAAAACTCGTGTTTTGCGCTTGTTGCCACCAACAGGTTCTTATTGTTCATTGAACCATCTGGTAAAATACCAATATAAATACACTTTCCAATTAGTCTAAAAAACTTCCAAAAATTAATTTGTACACTTTTAGAAATTAAAACCTATAAAAACTTTAAAAAATGTTAGAAACCTAAAAACCTTAAAAATAATTTTTGGTACAATAATTTTTTTTAATGTATTTAATGACGGACCTGTAATTTTATATTATAGTACAGTTGGCTACGTCAGACATTTTGCTCTAGCTCCGCATTGTCGTGCCAACAATTGGGTAAACAATTCAATTTGATGCGATAAGTCAGAATTGGTGTAATGTTGTTAAACTATAATATATATTTGTCTATTGTTATTTCTATTACAAACTGTTTATGATAGCATTAACTGGTTTATTATACGGAAATTTTATATTATCTAGAAATAAATAATTCACATTACAATTTACATAATATTGTAATCGGTATAAGCACAATTAAACCACTTCTACTCTTGGGCGATGTTGTCCACAGTTTCTGTAAGCGGAGTTACAATATCAGCAACGGACCCAGAAAAGACAGGAACTCCATTTTGAATTATAGGGCTTTGAGGTTCGGCCAAACTGGTGCGTCGCGATTGAGGAATAATATCAGCCTCTACTGATTCACCCTCGCATCCTTCATTTTGAATGGTATCTTCCTCCACATTCGGAGTTACATCAGTTGCTCCTTTGGTTCTCTCAATACAATGGTATTCTCGTTTACCTTTTTAGACATCTCATTCAATAGCTAAAACGGGGAATAAATGTAATTGCTCAGTTACATTTGCTGTATTATTGATATTTAATCATTTTAATAATGATGCGTTTATTTCTGACAATTGAAATTGAAACGTATTATTACAAACAATACAAAGGCTCAACAGAAAGGCTAAACTTTTTTAATTGATCGATAAAAATCGTTACTGTCTTCTTAAAAACTGTCAATATCCGTATAGTGTACAATAGATGATGTAATATCTATTTTTAGAGCGAAATTTATTTTTAAATGTATTGAACCCCAGTTGCTGCATAGCAACCTATAATATAGTACCGTCCGCAATTTTCTTAATATGTACAATTAGAATCGTTCTGCTTATTTAAATTTACCTATTATCCGTCAGTTAATCATTCTTTTATTTATTACTTTTGATAATAATATGTTTAAAAATATAAAACGTCGAAATAATAGATATGTTTATCACCGATATATTTCGGCCTTGTCAAGATATACTAAATATAATCAACTTACAAAATTATTATTAGTTTTATAACGAGTTTTCTTACAAATATAAATATGCATTATAATAATATCAGATATAATTCACTTGTGTTTAGGATATCCTCTATTTCTATAAAAGGTTTTACACAAAAGCAGATTAGTAATTAAAAAAAATTATTACAAGAGATAGTAAGAATTAACAGAAATTTACATAATTAAAATTATGTTACAAATAAATAGATATATAGGTATGCGTTTTAATATTTTTAGCTAATTTTAAATATAATAATTTATATCATTATGTTATTTAAAATATTACTATTTCGATTTCAAATATAAAAATCTAGTTACAATTAATAATTATTCCATTGTTATTAGTTACCATAACAAGGATTGAAGGATGTTTTATTTATATAATAATTTATTTATGTAGTTTATATGTTCCTGAAGATTACCGTAACAGAAACTTTTAACATCTTTATCACTCTATCACTTTATTAACCCAACATTATTCAAATTTGCTTTTAAATGTGTACTTTTCCAGCCCAGAAACCGTATGTATAACTTTGTTAATTAAAATAATATATTATTTCAATATAATAAATATAATATACAAAATGAAGGATTGGATGAAGATATGAACGAAAGATAATATAAAAATGATTGGGATGTTGGGATAAAGTTGGGATGTTGGGATGAAGCTATGAACCAAGGATCATAAAGAAATGATTGGATGAAGCTATGAACCAAGGATCATAAAGAAATGATTAGATGAAGCTATGAACCAAGGATGATATAGAAATAATTGGATGAAGATATGAACCAAAGAGGATATAGAAACAATTGGATGAATCTATGACCCAAAGGTGATATAGAAATGATTGGATGAAGCTGTGAACCAAAGAGGATATAGAAATGATTGGATGAAGCTGTGAACCGAAGAGGATATAGAAATGATTGGATGAAGATATGAACCAATGATGATATAGAAATGATTGGATGAAGCTATGAACCAAGGATAATATAGGAATAATTGGATGAAGCTATGAACCAAAGAGGATATAGAAATGATTGGATGAAGATATGAACCAAAGAGGATATAGAAATGATTGGATGAAGATATGAACCAAAGAGGATATAGAAACAATTGGATGAATCTATGACCCAAAGGTGATATAGAAATGATTGGATGAAGCTGTGAACCAAAGAGGATATAGAAATGATTGGATGAAGCTATGAACCAAGGATAATACAGGAATAATTGGATGAAGCTATGAACCAAAGAGGATATAGAAATGATTGGATGAAGCTATGAACCAAAGAGGATATAGAAATGATTGGATGAAGATATAAACCAAAGAGGATATAGAAATGATTGGATGAAGCTATGAACCAAGGATGATATAGAAATGATTGGATGAAGCTATGAACCAAGGATGATATAGAAATGATTGGATGAAGCTATGAACCAATGATGATATAGGAATGATTGGATGAATTAAATATAACCATATAAAAGAATATCATTTGTACTCACTAATTTTCGTTAACAAGGGATTAATTTTGTGGCCTATATTCTTCGCAAATATTTGCAATTCATCTATAGCAGCAGAAAATAATGTTAGACTATAACATATGCGCAGTAAAAATATATAACAATAATATAATACAGTAAATTAAAGTCAGTTAAATTTTCTTCTTTTTGTTGTTTTAAAATAATTATATTTATTTAGTAAAATAACTTAATAAAATATATAAATCGGATTGATACTTCTAATTTAGTGTAAATGCTAAATATTATACTGCAATATATTTGATGGAGAATCAAAGAATAAATACTAGAGATTAATTCTAAAATTGGATTTTAATTTTCAATAAAGTAAGTATAATGAAGAAGTTTATCTCTTTGCTTTTATTTTACTTAAACATTTGAAGTTATACATTAGATTAAAAAGATAAAATATTAATCAGAATTTGTCAATGTTCAAGACTCTTGCACATGGACTAATACCAAACAAAGAATTAATAAATTGTCTAACTTTCAATAAATAAGGTACCTATATAGAGATAATATAGACAAATTTTTCCTATATTTTATATTAAATTTCACCTATATTTCTTACTTTCTATTTTTATCAGGTAGGACTAAATGTATATCATTGCTAATCCAAACGTTTGACTCACTATTAATTATGAAGTCATTTTTAAAATCACATAGTATTATAGTTTTCCGTTGACTCATGATGAACATTAAATTTTAATTTAATAATCATTGTATTATATTTTTTATGCTACTGGATCATATTCGGCATATTGAATGATCAGTTTGAATTATTTTATTTTATTTGAAATATATTTGAAATTACAACTATACACTTATTTACAAAATATATTTATAACATCCAACATCCAATATCTAATTTTTTATTGTCCTTTTTTATATTGTTTATAATTGTTTTCTCAAATCAATAATGTGGGGGGCCCCTTAAAAATGCAAGAAAAGTCTATTACTAGTGGGGTTTCAGGGCCGCGGTAGTCAGATATGAAGCAACCGAGGAAAATGCTTGAACAATCGTAAATAGTGTAGGTGCTCCCCCTAGGCAAATCTTGAAGCCCTTTAAAGATGAAACATGTCCTTTTTTAGTGAGTAAATCATATTTTTTTTACTGCATCTGTGGAATCTCTGGTATATGACTCCGTACATTCACAGCTTTACGTTGATATGTATATATATATTTGTAGATTACTTGTACATAACATCATTTAACGTTTTATTTCATAGAAAGTCAATATGAATTTGTCAACCAACTTAACCCACCAACTTAGTTTAATTATTTTGAATCTAGGCAATTCATATGCATGTGCACATATTTAGAATTGTTATTGAAAATGTCACTCTAGTATACATAAAGTATAAAATACATCTAGTATACAGTATAAAGACAGTATTGGACCGGTTTAAACATTATTTTTGTTGATTCAAATATTTGAATTCACCTTATTCCTCTCAATCAAAATACTACAATTTAACTTTTTACGAAATAAAATAGAAAATACATATTCAACTTGTATATTTTTTGTATGTTTTTGTACATAATCAAATTACAGATAACTTGGCATATTACATTTCATGTAATCCTTTTGCTGTTTAATAGTTTACTCTAGTAAAAATAATTTTCCTATATATATTTAGCCAGGCTATGTTGTTCAGAGGCGGATGATATCTAGGAATTATTGAAGAGGGGTCGATCACCCACAGGAGCCCTTGTTATAATAAATTTATTTATATAACAGCAGTGTAAATACGTGTTACAAGTATTCTGGGTTGCTTGTTAGCAAATTTGCTTTATTATTTAAAGCCATATCTCTCTGAAAAAGGGGGAGTGATTTATTAAGTGTTTAAAAAATGTTTGCATAATCTATTTTTCATTTTTTGATCTAAATAATAATAAAATAATAATACATACTAGATAGATTCAAACGTTTAATCTGCATTAATTAGTTAGAAATCAAATACTTTGTTTCTGTTGACAATAGTAAAAAAAATTGCTATGCATGCACCGAAAAGTAGGTATTTCATATTGATTGAAGAATTTGGAAAGTTTAACTTTTCAGTGCATGGACAACTTTTCATTGCATGGAGAAAACTTTTCAATGCATGGAGAATTGAATACAACAATACCTATATTTTATGGATTTTCTATTGAACTCTTAATTTTTACAATACTTTTCAAATTAGTGCATATCTATACATTTATTGTTTAAGTTTGATGAACCATAGAGTAAGGAGTATAGAGTATGGTCTCTATGGTAGTTGCTAATGACGCTTTAATTTTTTTGTCATTTTAATAGTTACACTAAATATTTT
>JAUZNC010023887.1:7134-66008 GCA_034780395.1 Vannuccia rotundouncinata | reverse complement strand
AAAAAAACGCACTTTTTTTCGTAATGACCCAATATAAGAAAATGTACTATATGTTATCATTTTATGAGCATGTGTAAATTTTTTATTTTATATAATTATGCATTTTGTTTAAAAATATTGAATTTCAGAATTTTTTAAATTTTTAAATTTTGCACATATCCATTATAGACTATTTATTTTGTTGAAGTCTAATGCTCTTCGCAAAACTTTAGAGGAAATGTCTAAAGAATGTCCTCAAATATTTGGCCTCTGGTTTTTTTTAAAAATTATTGTACATATTACTGTTAAAATTAATTGTTACCCAAATTTATTTAGTTATATGACTATCTATGCAATGCAATTATTTTTACTGTATTATTAAAAATAACCTCAACCATTTTTTCCCGCTTCGTGCGAGTGACACTTCACTCGCTCCGCTCGCTGGCCCAATAATTTTGTACACATAACCTGTATTACTGCATATTGTTTATAATCGTTTTTTTATTGAAATTTATTCAAAATAGTTACATCTGTTTACCCATTGTTTTATTCATTTTCTATATAAAAATATAAAAAGTTAGAACAATGTCAGGGAAATTGGTAGTGAATTGTCAGGGAAAGTGGAATATTGTCAGGGAAAATAGTCCTGAGAATTGCTATGAACCCTGAATACACTTACATTATTATTAAAAATATTAAGAAAAATGCATCTAGGCATGGTAATCACGATAAAAATGGGTTTACTATCAAAACCGCCATGCCTAGTCTATAGGGTTATCCCCCAAAATTATTATCTTCCGATCAGTGTTTTTTAGACATTCTGACCCACGTTGTGCGTCCTGAAACTCGAAGTGGAAAATCTACCACCTTTACTTTTTTTCAGATAATTCTCATCTTACTTGTTCTCATCAAATTGATGTTTTGCAGTCTTACTCTCGTAATCCATTCAAAGCTTTTCCCCCTATATCATGGCTGGGAACGATCATTGGAATCATTCAGAATGGTATAAACATGTACATGCCGGTATAACATATTGAACTTATTGGATCAATGGATCATTGGCGAATAAAGCGATCGTATATAGATCGTTATAGCCTTTAGACATCTGGTCACACGCGTCTATAACTCCCGCTTAGTTGGTCCTGCTGTATAGGTACTCAACAATTTTGGCAATATATATCCGAAATGAATATGTTCGACGTCTAAGAGACAAAAATTATTAGTGCAGCCAAATCAATTTGTATTGTAATTTTAAGAAAACATTCGTTTGAAAATACGAAATTGACTTTTTTGATGAACGAAAGACCCTAATTAACACAAGTTTTAAATTTAAAGCTGCTAATTATTATTTAAATTAACAAAAGTGTTATTCCTGATGATGAAGAACTTTAATAAGATAATCATCAAAACAATTTTTCCTATTATCCTTACTAATAAGGCATATAATGTGATATTTTCTGCAAATTAGTTAAGCTCCAGAGAATTGTTCGTCGGTTTAAATTAATATGAATGGAAACTATTTTTTGATATTAATTATATATATTATGATAGCTTTTTAAAACTGAATCATTAGTATAATTTATAGTACTGCCCACAGGTATGTATTATATAAAGAGATTTCTAGAAACAAGTTTACGCAGAAATTATTATCTTTGAGGTATTTAATGTTTGGCCTTTTCGAATTTCCATTGATATTAATTCAACTTATCGATTGATTTTTTGCTATGAAGATATATTATCGTTTTAGTGTTCAACGCATAAATTATAAAGTTTGTGAAATGTACTAACAAATAAGTTGAATTATTTCATTATAGTACTATTTAGTTAGATGTTAGTAATATTGCCGATACAAAAAATAATTATTACAAAAACCTATATAAAACTATCACAGAATTTATTGTTAATATCAAATGGCTCTATATTGATTTTGTTAAATCTACATCAAATGATGATTTAAAATGTTTAGTTATATAGAAAACATAAGCAAAGACAGATGAAATACAAAAAGCTTTAATAGCTAGCACAAGTTGGAATAATATATGGACAAAACTGTACAAGTCAAATACATTAATTTTTAAAACGTATAAAAGTACAAAATTTAAATAATCGTAATTGTATAGAAAAGTTTCAATGCTACATATTATAATACTACGTAGAAGCAAGAAACGATAACTTGGTAAAAAAGTTTGTAAAAATTTACAAATCAATTAGGTGACATTAATAAAAGAAAAATATAGTGAAGTAAACATAGTAAAGATAGGTAATTAATGTACATTAACATACAATTTAGTAAAACAACATCAAACACAAAAACCAATCAAATAAAAAGCTGTACAATTATTTTTTAAATAAAATTAAAGGGAGGCCTGAGATATTTGTGAGAATTGAATCAAATGACACAAGTTATTGAAAGATAAAGAATATTGGTCAACATATGATTGGCCGATAATGAGATTACGTTTCTACCAACGTGACTGGATATTTGAACAACACAGAGGTTGCCATCTATACAATAGTTTACAGAATATAGAAAAGAAATTGATATTATCACAAGACAAATCAGAATAAATGAACAAGACACCGTCTCGCATTAATAATGAAACATAAGAAAACACTTCAGCAGATGACTGACTTCATGGGGCGCTGGGATAGAGTTTGCAACTACGTAATTTTCGGCTAACTGGGAGTTCCACAAAAACTCAGGCAAATCACGTGTTTGTTACTTGATCAATTAATGACTAGCAAATCATTGTAAACAGTTGAAATGGAATAAGCTCCGGTTGAAAGTAATTCTAATTAAATTAATTAAAATAGACAATAGTAACTAGAAGTAATTATTCAAAAGGTCCTAATTAAATGCAATGAATGCAGAAAACAGACTAAACCCAAAATTTATATACACAACAACGAGCATTCATATTCGTCATTGAAGGAAAAGAAAAGGAAATTCAAAATAAGATTAAAAAACATAATATACAATATAGTGCACTTAAATCAGCAGTTACAGAAAGTTAAAATGAGACGTGTTCCAGCAACACACAGTTTTGCTGAAAGAGATATAGTGCGGTTAGGTGTGCGGAGAAAGAGAGATATGAAAGGCACGAAGAGCAGCGCATTTCCTTCCCTTGGACCGTGGAGCTCCCAAAACCTGGGCGATAGTCACGTCCGATTGAGACACCCATTCGTCGGGACGACTGTAAAGTAAGAGTCACGTGTAGGATAGTAGGTCATACTTTGTTATTACTGTGCTAACCACTGAGGCTATAATATAATACCATAATTGGGTTAGACAATGTATAATTTGAATGTTTTAGTTTTCGAGATTGTTAACAATAATTATTATTTATTTACACATGAAATACACATGTTTTTATTAGAAAGTTTTTCGTCTGACATTTCCCTGACAGAATTTAGTTGCAAGCGTAAGAGATATTTTGAAAATGTACAATTTTCTCTAAGAAATACATAATCCACAAATACAATCAGCAAAACTCGAAAATTCCTTAATTTAAAAAAAATAAAATAAATTAATATAATAAAAAAGAATCACATTTTTGGATAAATGCAAAAGAACTGACTTACAATGTTTCTTTAGAATACCATTTAATGAGCAGTTCCGGCGAACGATTGGGTAATGATCGTTTTCCTATCACCTAGAATAGAGGAAACAAGTCACTTGATTATATTACTATACATACTTTGTCGTATAAGTTCATGACTCATCCGTAATAAAGTTAGTAGATGCACACATAGAGCAAGTAATTTACTAAAACGTAATGGAATAAAATGCATAGATTACGATATTCTTTTCGAGAGAACACAGAAAATCGATTAAGGAAGCAGTAACTAAATATTTGCTGAAAACACCTAATACAATAATACATGGAATAATAATGTTACTTTGTAATTATTAGTTGCAACTACTCATCCACTCACAGAATATGGGAACGTGAGAAGCCTTTTAGCCTCTTCACTAATATTTACAAATTTGTCCTCATCCTCTTCCTCCTCATCAGATAAAGCCGACGTTCCGTTGATGCTAACAATGGAAGAAGATCCGGCTCGCTGAGGACTGGTACTGGGGGTACTGGTACACGAGGATTCTTCGGGGCTGGGCATGGGAGTTTTAGAACGTTGGATGCAGAGAGAGGCAAGCATCACCCGGTTCTTAATGAAAGCTTGAGTGCGACGGTCGTAGAAGTCGATTGATTGCACTGTTAAAGAGATTGAAAACTTCAGCAATGTTTTCGTGTATGTCCATTAATTAATTAATTTATCATCCAAAGATTTTGATAATGATAAGCGAAGAATGGAGGTATTCCTCAATTTAATTAATTAATTAGTTAATTTTAACCTTAGCATACAAAAAAGGTATAGTCAAAAACGCATATCCAAGAATCAGAGCACACACTGACCAAAGTTATGAATATCAGTTACATACCAAATTCGTAAATAGTTTAAATTTTAATCGATTGTATAAATTTGGATGACATTTTATTGAGATTATTCGTATATGTTTGAAATAGTGTAGGTTATTACACCGAATGAATTAATCCAACTAGGATTTATTAAATATTTTTTTCTTCTTTCTTTTAATTAGGAATCAATACAAACCTCTGAATCCTCTAATTTTTTTCCTTCTCCGTTTTCTTTTTGGGATGATGGTTACAGAGGTCGTAAGATTTTGCGAAGTTAAAACATCAGAATTACACAATTTTTTATGAGTATTATTGATTTTGTTAGGGGAAGAAGGTAAATGCGACCGGACATGTCTCTCAAGAAGGGTTCTTGTGGAGAAACGACGTGGACAATCGAAAATACACTTGAATGGTTTAGATTTAGTGCCGGTATGAGACAGAACGTGGCGTTCCAGCCACGCGTAGGAAAGACTGGGACGCCGGTAAACCTTACAGTCAGTCCACTGACACGTGAAGTATTTGCGACGTCGACTGCACTGCGGCTTTATATGGGCGGTCATTACATGATCTAGCAGTAGAAGCTCACGGTCGTCTTCACCCGCGGTGACACAGCAGGTGATCTCCCGATCGCAATTGTACCATTTACAAACGAGACTGGAGCTTGTCTGACTGCCCGCGCCGGTTGTGCTACTTTCAGCGACACTCTGGGATTCCAGGGTGTCTCCCAGCCCGCTGGGTGTTGCACTGAATGGACTTTGGCCAGCTGATTTCACATAGGAGAAGTCGGAAAGAAGATAGGGCCTAGGGGGTAAGTCATCCCCGTTGTTTATAAGAAGGCAAGAATCTGATGCGCAGACAGGTAGCTTGAATCTCTTTTCAGTTGTCCCGATTGCTTGTGCATCCTCAAGAACCACGCAAAGATTATCTGCTTCTAAGCTTAATCGACGTGCTGCTGGAGAACCAACGGAAAATGTTCCAGAACTTATGTCCAGATCCTTCAATGGGCTCTGGCGAGGCGTTCCAGAGCAGGAATCGAGATTAGCTATATGTGAGGTTTCATTAGTCGTGGTAGATTGCCAACACGTACACAGATTAAGTTTAGAAGAACAACCACTGCACCACTTGACCAAATTTCTGAAAAACAAATAAAATTTCGTTTTAGAAATATAATTTGAAACAATACAACTTCAGAATCAATTCACCGTTTGGATCGTTTTATCGATAGATCTGATGAATTGCAGTTTTGTTGACCATACTCGGGAAGGAATGCTGTAGAACTGTGAATGTAGGCAAGACTACGTAATTTCTGTTTATTCATTGTTTGTTGAAGTAAACATTCATTGTGGCAGGGTCTATATATAATCTAGAGTGATAAAATATTTAGTAAATAAATATTCTCATATCAAATAGGGCAAAAATGCACACAATATAATATTAATTCACAATATAGTAAATGATATATTTTATATAGAATAATCCGATCTATAATAATGGAAAAATACATGCTTCTTAAAAATTAATTAGTGTAGCAATCTAGGAGTGGGTCAGCAAATAAAAAAAATACAGGTAATATATTTATTCAATAAAAATAAAATTAATTACTCTTGTATAAAACTATACTGATACAACCAAAAAATTAATATAATAATAACGTTTTGACACTTAGCCTTTATAAAAGGTTGAAATGAATAAAAAGGAGTAAATTTTGAAAAGCAACAAATTAATGTTTAGTGAAATAAAATAAAATTTAAAAAGAAACAGAAAAAATAAAAGGCATCATCTCAGTATGTAAATATAAGGTGTGTGAGATTAATATTTGGATTATATGTTGGGTCTATTTTAGCTATAACGATTTATTAAATTGTTATATAACAATTATTTAATGAAAGGAGTACAAAAAATGAAAGATGGACAAGTCAATATATATTGATTGTTATCTAAAAATATTATAAAAATACAGTTCAGATAATTTGCTTGATCTAAATAATTTATATTCTAGCAAATAGATAATTTTATAGGAGTCAATTTGCTTCAAGTGGGTATATTATTACAGTGAAACCCTTGGAAAGGACAATTTATGCATTATAAGCAAATTAAGCATTTGATTATACATAGTATAAAATAAGTAGATACGAAATCATTATCATAATATTTATTCATATATAATTTAATGGTAACAATAATTAAATAATAACAAATATTATATGTATATATTTTATAGACCAGAGATACAACAAGGGATTGGCATATGTGAACAATAGAAAATGAACATATTAAATGGGTAAATAAACATTTCGGACCAACAAAAGTAAATATTAAGCAGTATAGATATTAACTTGTTTCTAAATATGGGTATAGCCACCAAAATTAACGAAATTGGATATATAGAACTCAAGATATTGATTAAAATTGCTTAAATGTGTGACAAGGTGTCATCAACCGGATTCAGAATCAGCATGATTTTCAGATATAGAAAGTGCAAAAAAACATTGTATATACTCTACTAGTAAAACATCATTATAAGAAAAGTCACAAAAGCTTATTATTGTCAAATTGTTCAATAAAAAATATCACAAAAATACTGATCTACACCATTTAATAGGATCAAACCTTCTGTTGTAAGTTCCTTAGTTGTTTATAAATTATTACTGCCACTAGTCACAGATTATAATTAACAAAATGAGCACAAATCAAAATGAGGAGCACTTTAAAGTTCATAGGACCTTTCTAATGGATTTCATCAATTACTAAAATTCAAGCATATTCCTGATTTTCACACTAAAAAGCTGAAACTCAAACATAATCCTGGACGTGTGGCAACCCTACCTTCCCAATAAATTCAGAAACAGACAAATTTCATATTCTCACATGAAAAAACATTTTCCCTGGGTTGATCACCTAATACAGAAGATGATGATAAATAAAATTAATAATATAGTCATTAAACTTCAAAAATCCACATTGTTTCAAAGTAAATTTTTCCACTTTTCCATTCTGGAAAAAACTTGCCAAAATTCCAGATTATATATGAATGGCTACCATCCTTTAAAAAAGACATTTGCTTCCTACAGATGTTCAAAACAGCAGTGGATCCAATTAAAGGATGCAGGTAAATATGTATGGATCTAAATGGGATCTATGTTTGATGGGTTAATAAGTAAATATTATTTCAATGTGATTATAAAAGTTGTAAGTATTGTAATGATATTTAAAAAAAAATATTATAGACATTATTAGCATTATTTATCAGGGGTGTCAATGGTTTTTGTGAGTTCTGATGGAAAAAATCTAAATAATCCAAATTTGTTGTATAATCACAAAAAGTATTGATTCTATTGAAAATAAATTAAATCCAGACTACCATCCTTTAAAAAAGACATTTGTTTCCTACAGATTTTCAAAGCAACAGTGGATCAAATTATATCAAATGGGATCCATGTTTGATGGGTTAATAAGTAAATATTATTTAAATGTGATTACTAAAATTGTAAGTATAGTAATGATAATTTTAAAAATATTATAGACGGTGCTCTTAGAGACAATAATTTTATTTTTTGAGCTTACTAAAAAATGTCAGGCCTAAACTAAATGTTAGCACTATTACAGGGTGGTGACCACAATGTATTTCATTTCCATATGGTTACATTTAAATGTTCATATATATTTACCTTATGCAAAAGAAAAAAAACACTTATTACTTATTTAAAGTTATTAACCTTTTTATTACTGGCCTCCACATCACCCTTTATAACCAGTCCATCTGCACCTTTTTATTTACAGAATACAACAAGAAAAATTTCAACTAAATACAATAAGTGTACATAAAATGCAGGGTTAGCAAGAATTTTTGGCAACCCTGATGATGGAATGTGTTACATTGATAGAAATTCTATATGCCAGTTCTATATAATGAATACATAAGTAAACAGTGTTACATTTGTTACAGCTGAATTCAGGATTGTTAATAACTAGGAATGCTTCTTAGAAGTTGAAGCACCTTCCTTGTCAGTGGTAACCAGAGATGTTTGATGCTTGAGTACATTGTGTACTATCCTCTATGATTCTGTTTGCTTCTACTTATCCAATTTCTGCTTATTTATTCTCTATGACTCTTAACTTTCTTCTGATTTCTTGGTATTTTCCTGAAAACTCTTCCACAAGTTTCTGAAGATGCCTTTTCTTCAGAAGCCTGCTGTAGACTTAGTATTTTTTATCATTCTTCTTCTCCTGCTGTACATCAAACATCATACTTTTCCATTTTTTCTGCTCTCTTCCTGTTTTCCACCCTTTTCTTCTCACATATGACCTTTGTTTGGCAGAAGCAAAAGCAGTTGCTGCCATATCTAATAAAGGATGTGTTAATGGAAGAATACTTGCTGTCCAACCTTTGGTGACCATACATGATTTTGAAACAATTAGTGCTCTCACTGTGAAAGGGTTAAGTGAAAGTGGTTTCTTGTGCATAATCTCCTGCAATTGACTAAACACTCACTTATCCCCAGCATTGCCATGTGGAAGGACAATTAAGGCTTTTAATTTTCAGGCTTACCATAGCCATAATCTTTGGGCTTATGCTCTAATTTTCAGGCATTTCGGTCTACTTACCTGATTATTGGGCCAAGCCCAAATTCAGGCCTCACTAAGAGCACTGATAGACATAATCTGTATTATTTATCAGGGGCATCAATGTTTTTAGTGAGTTTTGATGGAAGAAAATCTAAATAATCCAAATTTTTTGTATAATCACAAAAATTATTGAATCTATTGAAAATAAATTAAATTAGTAAAATAGAATCTATAACAAATATGATTTTGGGTTAAAATGTTATGGTATATAATTTGTGAATAAAATAAGCAAAAGCAACTTTTATTTGCAAATACTACAGCAGATAGACCAGGATATTTACCAGATGTGTGTATAGTTTTCCCCCATTTGACCGCATCATCATACTCAAACAAACATCAATCAACTGCATATTTGTTGGAGATCTCTTGTCAAAAATTGCAATCATCAGGGAGAAACCATATTGGAGAATCTTACACAATACAATAATAGTCCTTTCATGCCATGAGAATGGGAGTGAATTAATGGATTAATTGTTGAGAGATCTCAAAGAGAAAATAAAAAATTATTTTTGGCCATATTAAGTATTAAATCATTACTAACATAACATGTCACCTATCTGTAAATACAAATAAGCTTTTCATTAATATTATATATTAATTATTATAGCATATATGAAGATTAATGAGACTCATAGACAAGTTGAATTGTATTCATTAAAAAGTCAATGGGATTAAGTTTGGAATGAAATTGATTCTGAATGTTATGTAACCAAAATAGGATATCTCAAGTACAGTATGTTACTTAAAATCATAAAGATTTATGTATTTTGAAATTTGCTTAATAAAATTGAAAGCTAATTAGGTTCATATTGCTTTGCTACAACAGTTCACACAGGACTTTTTCTATGACACATTTTATATAAACAGATTGGAATTGTTTAAAAACTTGTGAGTGCACTTCCTATAGACAGTTTTTATAAAGAATTATGGAATAATTAAATAAAATTTATATATATAACAAATTTTTAAAATTTTCTTATTTTTATGAAATGTAAATTGATCAAAAGTTATAAAAAACGAGTGTTATAATATTTATATTACATTGAACCTCAAATAATATATTTGATATCGTTTACCCTGCGCACTCAAACGACAGCTGGAGAACAAAAGCAACTTTTGATGGTAGTCGCCATTGTATAAACTAATTAAATTTATTTAATTGTATATAATGAAATATTTTTAAATAAACTATTTTAATAAAAATAAAAATTTTATAATAAAATATTAAAATATAATAATTTTTTTGTTTATATTATTTAAAGTATTAAACATGTGCCGCCATTTTGAAATCTGGTAAAAAGTCACATTAATTTATCTTGTAAAAGTAAGTTTAACTTTATATTAGTGTTAAATTATTTATTAAATTGAGTTTAAAAGTTGAAGTCATAGTTTTCGTATATTTTTTAAAATTTTATATAAGGAAAAATTGTGTAAATTGATTTATATGCTATAAGACTGAAGTTTATGTAAAATTAATTTTAAAAGTTTACATAAATATGTAAACAGTTTAATTAAAATTTATTGCATGTCTGAATAGTGTGTGAGGTAGACGGACGTATGTCTGAATAGCAACAGCCATAAAAAATAGAAAGGACAGGTGACAGGGGTGTAGCCAGCATTAATCATGACAGGGCTGTACCTACTTCAATGGGGGAGAGCAATATTTTACAAAAAGGCTCAGACCCAAATATATATTTTTTTGAATCAATTAAATTATAATACTGTGGTAATTAGTTTCCTAAAGCTTAAAAGCAAATTATTTCTAAGCCACATCTTGATCATCAACAAAATTATTGATTTTTAATGTTTTTCTCCTTGTTTTACTAATTTATAAAAGGTTGTGGATATAAAGACTTTTAATTAAATATTTTATAATATTTCTGTCATTATAAAATATTTTAGTTGTAATATTAATGTGAAATAATTTTTGCCAGTCTGCTAACATTAAAATTAAAAAGGAAGTCTATTTCTCCAGTGACTATAAATTATTTTAGAATTATTTTTCCTGTGAAAAGTTATTCTATTTTTAAACGAAATGAAAATAAACTTAAAAAAGTACTTTTTATGGTATTACATGCATTTATAATACACTTAAACAAGTAGAACTCTAAAAAGACATTCAGACAGACATTCAATTTTCCTTGGTCCTCCCTTAGGAAATTATTTTAACTAAATACAGTCAAAAACAATATTTTATTATAAAATATTACAAAGAAATTCATTTATCAATTATTTTTTTTTAAATACGCTCAAAACCATATTTCATTACAATTTATTTACTTCAATCAACAATGTATTTCAGTAAAAAAATAAAAAAAATAAAAATAATTTTTTCCCTTAAGGAAATGAATTTCTTTGTAAATGTCTTTGTAACATTTTATAATTAAATTGCATTTTTGAGTGTATTTAGTAAAAATATTTCTCAAGGGGGGACCAAGGAAAATCAAATATCTGTCTGAATGTCTTTTTTAGAGTTCTACTCATTAAATTTTAGAGATATATTAGGCTTCCATCAATATTTCCTTTGCTTTACCTTAATAATTCTAAATATATTATCAACAAGAATTGCTTACCTTTGCTTTGGTTGTTTACCAGAACTTGACAATGAATATGACTTTCCACCTTGAATGCAGCAATACTTAATTTCATAATAGTTCTTGAATGGCAATGGTATAATTGAATGCAATTTTCTCCTTAAAATTTTTAATATAAATTTTCACTTCACTAAATGTAGCAAATAATTCTGTCATTTCAGAAATAATCCAGTCTTTTATATGTATGAAATTAAAAAAATGTTAACAATAAATTGTGAAATGGAAGTATGAATTTAGGAGTAAACAAAATGAATTATCCTTTTATCATTCAGTAAAACAATAGTATTATAAAAATAAATTATAATAAACATATTATATAAATATAATATAGATATATATATACAAAATAATATTGTGTTTTAAAAATAATTATTACAATAAATAATAACATCCATTTTTAACGACCAGAAAAATAACCAAAATATTATTTTTCTGGCACCAGAAAAATGATTCAAAAATTATTTATCCATTGCGGGAAAAATAGTGACTTCCAATTAGAAATCTAGTTGCTGCAAAAGCTTTTTCTATCACAATTATTGCCAAGATCTTATGCATGCAAAGTCCAATTTTATATTTAAAC
Source organism: Vannuccia rotundouncinata (assembly GCA_034780395.1). NCBI lineage: Eukaryota > Metazoa > Platyhelminthes > Proseriata > Coelogynoporidae > Vannuccia > Vannuccia rotundouncinata. The sequence continues at coordinate 53,811 of JAUZNC010023887.1, read as the reverse complement.
AGATAGGAATTACCTAAAATCTTGTCCACACAATTGTCATAAAAAAGCATGTATTTTATCTATGGTAATTGGCCACAAGTTTTTAACCAATTCCTATCTGTTTATATTGGTGACCATTTGTGGACATTTACAATGAATGTCCATAATCAGTCAGAAGAGTTTGGAACTGTTGATAAAATTTGTTGATGCTAAAAGATTGGAATTTATTAGAAATTATACTTTTGTTTAAAATATATATATAGGTTATAATAAAAAATAGTGTAATATCTCAGGTTTTAAGTTATTTTACATTATGAAAAATATTTAATTAAACATTTGTGTGAACTGAATGCTGTTTGACTCATGGCTTCATTTTGGCACTTGGATTTATTTTTTAAAAATAAATAAATTCAGTACCTAATAAAAGCCCAATTTTTGATCAATCAGTTTTGAACAAAAATAAGAATGTTTAGTTTTTTTTTCTATTATTTTGATTTTCATTACAAATATGTGTGTTCACAAATTAGATTCCTCTAGGGACCTGGGTTTTTGTGATAGTGTAACAAAGGCTGACATGTATGAGCATAATGAAGGGTATGTGGATTATTCAAAAATTTCAAATTCAGTCTAACATAATTTGTGAATGGCCCTATAATTGTTTTATACTACATATTTTATTAGGTAAATATTATTACACACATATTTCTAATTAAAATGAAAATGTATAAATAATGAACTATCCTATTCAGTTCTTGTTAAAAACTGATTGATGAAAATCAGAGCTCTCCAGGCTGTTTTTATTCATATTTTACAACAAAAAAAATTTAACGTTTTCTTATACACAATACACATATACAATAAGTATTAGCAATTTTGCTGGTGTGGCAGCTATTATTTTTCAGTTTTTTTTCCTGATATTTGTATTTTTTATTGGTTTCTATGAAATTTGTTATATTCCTTTTTATTTATTAAAAGAGAGGGTTTTATGAGATAATCTTATTTTTGTAACAATTTGTCACTATCTAAATAATTGTAATACTGATAATATTTCAAAGTTTTATATAATACAATCTTTGTTTACCACCCCACCCACCTCTCATAAATGTAATAAAAAAAGATAAAGCAATTTTTTACAGTCATCAGATTTTTTCTATTTTGGCCTGCACCAGCACTGCTAAACTCAAAGATGCAATTGTGAGTATATTTCCACAATATTATTTAAATTAATGTGTTAATGCATTTGGAGCAATGTTTTGCCATTGCACTCTTGTTCATAGACCAGGGGGTAGTTTCTCAAAACTCTTGTAGGCGTAAGTCATAAACTTACCAGAGGGCACGTTTCTTGAAACTCATGCTAACTTACACATGGACTAAAAATAGCAACATGCTGGTAAATCGCTATTTTTAGCAAAAGAGTGTTTCTCGAAGCTATTGCAGGTTGTAGATACGTCATCTGGTGTTCTAAATATAGTATAACGTTGGTAACTATTTACGAGTGGGTCAAAGCAGTCATAAGTGCTTTTTATATTTTAATTTTGTGTTAATCCTCCCGTCTACTTAACAATAAGTGTAACATAATAAATATAGTTTTAAAAAGCTGTTAAATTTAATTATAAAATATAGCATGATTTGCTCATTAGATAGTTTCGTTCAGTTGTTTTGTGATTCTATTTATTAAGTTTTTCATTTTTATCGATAATCTCAATGAATAAAACAGTATTATTTATTGAGAAACCTTCTCATTAATATATTTTATATTAATATAAAAATATATATACATCCAAAAGTTGTTTAAATCTATTTTAAAATAGCCTAATACTCTAAGATCAACTTAAAAATCAAGGCTATCTATATAGACATGCTACAAAATTATCTTATTAATTAAAAACAATCAAAGCTTTTACTATATAGGTATAATAATATATGTTCTATTTTAATAATTTTAAAGCACATTTATACAAGCCGAAATATAAACAATCAAAGTAACAAAGTTGCTGCGCTCATTATATATGAATATTTGTGGGCATGGAAGCTTCCATAATTTAGACTATACAGTAGACAAGGTAAATTTTTCAGAGTAAATCAATGAGTTATTTGTCGACCAATAGGAAAAGCTACAGTTTACGAGTGCTTTACCAGAGTATTGAGAAACACTCTTTCATCATGATGGTACAATAGTGGTAAGTTTGCAACTTCCATGCTGCGATTTGCATGAGCTTCAAGAAACAACCCCCAGGAGCACAAGCTGCATTCTACATATTCTATATAGTCTAACAAGAATAAATCCAGCATATATTTTGTTGTTATTGTTTTAATCTATTTGTTTTGTTATTGGTATTATGTTGATTATTTTAATTTTGGTTTATGTTGTTAATGGTTTGGTACTATGGAATTGTTAAGGTAATTGCTAGGTAATGTATGTATTTAATTCAAAAAAATATATTCACTACTACAGTAAATACCAACTTTTTGTTTACCTTTAATGTTAGTATTATTAATTACTATACAATACAATTCTAGATTACTATATTCATTAATTACAATACTAATTACTTTATATTTAATACTACAATTTTACACCTCAACCTTATCTTTCACTAGTTACATCAGCATAATATTCATACATATCCAGTCATGGAATGTAGATTGGCCAGGAGTTTATGACAGAAGATTTCACCCTATCACACCCAGAAGGTTGACTCCATTAAATGTTATAGATTAGCTATACCATTGGAAAAAACATTGTCAGTTACACTCCACCTATGGAGGTTGGTTTCGACCTCAGAGCTGTTTTTTTCCCCTATTAAAGAATAGGAATATTTTTTTTACAATATTTCATTACTTTACAATATTATTCTTATTACAAATTAAAAGGTTTGATTAGGTTTTAAAAGTGGTTTTTGTATATGATTTTAAATCATGTTATTTTTTAATGTCTGATCATCTGATTCTTATCATTCAGAGGGTCCCTTCAACATTTTTACCTGGATTTTCATTGTTCCTGTTCTCATTCTTGAATATGATTATTTACCAATATTGCTTTGACATTAAAAATATTCTGAATATATGGATGATAATAATATTATTTCATTATACATAAATTAAATGTATTCCAAATGATTAAATTTGTCTATTACATTACTATTACAATTACTTTTTCCCATGTATTCAATAATTTACAATTCCAGAATATATTAGAATGTCATTTAATATGCAATGCTTCATTTGGGCTATACTTCAAATTGCTTGAAATAATGTTTGCAAATATCCTTTATAATAGATTTTATTTTGCTAATTAAAACTTTTCAGTTACAATCATTTTGTATTTTTAATTTCAACGTACTAATTTAATCAAAAAGGTATTGTATTTGTATTTAAATGAATTGTATTTGAATGAAATCTGTATTAAAACTCACATATAAATCAGCATTTGTACAGGTTACCTTTATTATCAGTTTGATGGTCTGGAACTATATGGAACATTTTTATGACATAACTTTTAATGTTCATTGTAGGTTTACATATTTTGCTTGTTGCTTTAGTGTAGTATTTAAATATACTGCCTAAAGTATAACATACTAATGTTTTTCCTACCTAGAAAAGTACTGGAATTTCTCATTGAGTCTTGGCATAGTCTTTTAATTTTTTTTACAAACCCTGTATAATTTATAAAGGGTTTTTCTGTATTATATTGTTTAGTGTATTTGAAATGTAATCATAATTCTAATGTGTTTCTACAGTCACTCTTGAATATTTGCAATGTATTTTACCCAAACATATTGAAATGAATTGATCAACATGCATCAATTAAAAATGAGATGTTTTTTTACAGACAATAACTTTTTAGGTAAAGTTTGTATACATTTTTAGTACTTATAAATAATATCCATCTGATTAAGTCGTTTTTGTGATGATTTAAATTTAAGTTTCAATTAAAACTTAGGGATGGGGGTAAAACATTTATATTTTTAATAGAGAAAATGCAACAGCAAATATTTTCCATGTTAAATATATATATACACAGGGTGGTTTAAAAATAACCAAGCCTAATATATAAAAACAGATATATAATAGAATAAAACGTGTATTTATAAAGAAGTGTATTGTAAACAATTAACGACTGGATATCACTTGTTAAGTTATGTGTTAAAGGGTTAAAATGATGGTCTTCATTCAACCTTGATACGTTCAGTGTACTGTGACACACTTTTGCACAAAGTTCAGGACAAGTATGATCACATTCGTTTTGAAAATACATGCTCGGTTCAATTATTGATCTTGGGCTGTTTGCATAGACTAAATTTTTAATTTCAACCCACAAAAAGAAATGAGGTGTGGTAAGATTTTGAGATCAGGCTGGCCACCTGATGGGTCCATGTCGACCAAACCAGTGCCCAGGGAAGTGCTTATCTAACTGTGTATATATTATATTCAGCATATATAACCCATATTTAGCAATTCCAAAAACAATTAATTCGAAATTAATAATTCAAGCAATCAAACCTACATGGGTATATGTCATCGTCATATATTCAGCAATAATCAATATTCAGTTATGTAATATGAGTACATTTGTTTATAAGAAACATAATATTTTGGGTTTGGTTATTTTTGAATCACCCTGTAAATAGGTATTTATAGTATATACATTTTATCATTGTAATTCTTAATTTTTGATTTGTTAGCTATACCACTACTCCTATTTTTATAAATTCATTAGCTTACTACTCTGATCTACTCATTCCATTGGATGGACAGCAACTCATATTTCTTTCATAGAAATTTTACTCATAAGATCACACAAACTCAGAAATAGAGAAATTGTACTAATAATACGTTTTGTCACTAAAGCTTTTTCTGTAAGAGGTATTTTAAATTCAATGTTATTAGTTCATAAAATAATTATTTGTCTGATTTTTCTATTTTAGGTAATTACAATTTTCTCAATGGAATATGATCCGGCCTTTCCAACGGAGTATGAATTTATCTTATACAGTTTTATTTAATAAATCTTATATTAAAAATTTAATAATTTAGTTTATTTAACACAATGTATAATTTTGGTTAAATGGTACATTTTTAGTTTTTTGGTTATATTATTCAAAATAAAATGAAGTTTAGCTATTTAAATTTATTCCGTTATACAAAAGAGAGATAAAATATGTTGTTTAACACATTTTCACTCTTTTACTTCAGTGAACCAGAAGAAGGTTCCTCTCTGTTGGATTTGGCCGCTATACCTCTACCAGGTAATTTGTCAATATTAGAAAACAAGATGCTTTTGATTTTATTTTATTTCATTCATTAATTTTATCAATTCTTGATATGGTATGCGAGACTGGCTATAGTTATAAAATGCTTGAAAATTCTATATTCTCATATAATAAAAATATTGCATTATTATTCAATTGAAATGTTTTTAGTTAACGAATAATATTATTTTATCATACGTGACTGACATACACATTAAAATTATTTATATTTTATTTTCTATTAAATAATACTTTTGTTTTTAGGCAGTGGACGAAAGAATCGGCGTCCCCGTCAACAGGCTGATGTATTGAATATACCTTTACCAGGACAGAATCATGCTGCAACATCACTTACTATGCCACCGATTGATTGTATACCTCAGATCAATAATCTCTCACCAGTAACCAACTCAGTAAGCCTTAATCCTCCACCGCCTCCTCCAATAAACAAACCGGCTCCATCGATACATTTTAGTCTCCCTCCGCCTCCGCCAGTTAAAGAAGAGACTTCGCAGGGTATCCAACCTGTTAAGTTCAGTATCAAGTCCAACTTCAAATCTGTCGGGGAAGATGGTAGCAGCGAGACATCTGGGATTTTTGAAAGTTCAGCTGATCTTAAGGCTGTACATAAATTGTCACTTCCCGTGCCAAAACGGAGCAAGCCGATGACCCTACCTGTCGGAGTTCTAGGAACGAAAAAGGCAGAAATACCTGCTCCTGTATCAGAGTCAAAGCAAGAGCTTTTTATGCCATCAAAGTATGACGAACAAGAGCTTACTCAGCTTGCTGAACAGATCACACTGCCTCCAGCCATGCCGGTTCAGCCTAAATCCATTCCTTCCTTAATGAACCTAGATATACAACCGGCAAATCCAGCTCTCGCTAATATGACAAGTCTGCCGTCTATGCCTTCTCTTACTCCGCAGTTGCTACATCTTGCATATATTCCACAGAAATTACGATCGGCTCAGATGATATCTCAGCCTCTAATAGCCAATCCAGAGGTTGCTATGCGTATGCAAGAGGAGGAAGCAAAGAAAACCGCGAAAGGTCGTTCTCGCTCACGGTCAAGAAGCAGGAGTAAGTCGAAAGGTCGCTCCAGACGTTCTCGGTCACGAAGGAGGTCACGTTCACGTTCTAGAAGAAGATCACGTTCGAGAAAACGATCACGGTCCCATCGTAGATCCAAGCGGCATCGATCGTCATCACACTCATCAGGTGGATCATCGAGGAGGAGAAGTGGACGTGGTCGACGTCATCGGTCTGGTTCTGGTCGTAGAAGATCACGACGATCTCGATCCCATGGTAGGAAGAATGAGTCCAATTCAAAGAAACGAAGGTCTCGTAGCAAAGATACTTTAAAATCGAAAAAAGACTCTGAAAGAAGAAAAAATTCGTCTGACAGACACAAAAGCTCAGACCGTGGAAAATCTAAAGAAAGAAAAGAGCACAAATCGACTTCGAAGAAAGACTCTTCCTCAAGGCGTGAAAGTAAGAAAAAGCGGTCCCCATCACCACATGAAGAAAATTCGATTAAGAAAGCTCGTTCTCAGACACCTCTAAAAGAGCACAATACGCATCCTAAAACAACAGAGGAAGATTTGGGAGATATCGTAGAAACTTTTGAAGATGGAAATGACAAATCCACAGAAGACAAGGATGAGAATGTTGCGAATTCAGATATGGATGAGGAAATAATGTCTAATAATATTGATTCCGTCGGTATTGAAACTGCTAATTTTACAGATATCAATATTCATTCTCGTGTAGAAGAGGATGTTAAACCAGTTGAAGATAATGTTGATAATGAGAACAAATTAATTACTGAAGATTCTAAAACACTCGAAAACTGTGGAGACAGTGATGATTTAACAATCAGAAAATCAGAAAAGAAAACTGAAGAAATCCCAATGAAAAATAGACGCAATAAATCTCCCAAAAGACGTCCAGAAAGACACGAACATATTATTGAAAAGTCATCTAATAAGAATGAATCAAATTCTAAGGAATCGAGTAAATTGAATAAAGTTATCAAAGATGAAAAAATTCGACATGATATTGATTTAAAAGAGAAGGAAGAAATCCCTTTAGAATCGAAGTCACCCAAAATTACAGAAGAATGCCAAGACCCTAAAAAGAATGAATATCGTAATAGAGACAGGTCCAAAAGTAAGGATGATGATAAACGAAATATAAGACGGACTCATTCATCTGAAAAAAATAGTAACAAACGAAGTTCAGATAAATGCCGATCTGGTAGTAGCAAGGATAAAGCATCAGTTGATCATAAAGAAAACGAGAAAGTCAAGGAAGCTAAGAAGACTCATCCTGACAAAGGTGAAGAATTAACAGAACGGAGACATGTTATTTTAAAAGACAAAACTCCTGATAAATTGGATTTTAATAAAGAACCAGTAGAAATAGAAGCGGACAATGCTGAATCAATTACCGAAACTAAAGATAAGGATCAAAATGTGACAACTGTTATTAAAAAATTCGGTGATTTTTTTAATGCATTTACTGAGACCGCAAAGAAAATTACTCCAAAAAAGGAAGATTGTCATGAAAAAATTAGTGATTTTAAAGTACATGAGATATTATCTTGTAGCCCACTTAAAAAAACTGAGGATTCCAAACCAGATCCAGGGAAAGTACCGCATACTCCTGAGAAAAAGAACAAATCATTATCACCCAATAAACACAAAGAAAAGTCAACTGATCGTAAATATCGATTACGGGATAATAGTCCAAATTCTCCGGATAGATACCGTGACGACAAGAAATGTTTACCTCCGCACAGTCCATCTCGAAAACGAAGTACTTCGGGGTCACGACGTAGTAGATCGCCAGCTAAACGGCCAAGTAACTCACCAATTAAGCGACGAAGTAGGTCACCTGCTAAACGTCGAAGTAGGTCACCCCCTAAACGACGAACTAGGTCACCTCCTAAACGACTAAGTAGGTCGCCTGCTAGACGACGAAGTAGGTCGCCCGCTAGACGACGTAGTAGGTCACTGACTAAACGTCATCAAAGTAAATCACCGGCACGGCGTCAAAGTAGGTCACATTCACGACGTCGATCAAGGTCACCAGGAAAACGGCTGAATCAGTCACCGGGCAAAAGGCGAAATAAGTCATCTTCTAAACAACGAAGCAGATCTCCGTCCAAACGACGAATTAGATCACCTGCTAGACGTCGACGTTCACGGTCACATTCTCATCGCAAAAGATCCCCAAGGAGACTGTCTAGACGAGGAAGATCTAGGTCGAAGAGTGCTTTACGTCATCGGCGACAGTCCAAGTCGAGGTCACCAAAGCGTCGGTCTTCGTCTCATCATAGGACAAGTATTTTTAAATCACGTACACTCCTTCCTCGGTCATTTTCCACAGAATCGTCAGAGTCTTCTCATTCTTCAGTGAATAAGAAAGACAAACCTGTCAATCAACCAGTTGCTCCCGCAACAGCTCCTATCCCAACACCTGTGGCGTCGTTAATCCAACCAGAATCGCAGTCGACGGTTAAAGCTACCTCTATTGTTCCATCTCAAACGTCCGTCCAACAAACTTCTCAATCTCTGTTACCAGATGAGTCTCAATTATACAACAGTGATTATTCGCAAAGTTTTCTAGCACATGCTACTCCTCAACCATATATGCAATGGTCATCTATGTACAACCAACAAGTTCCTAACACTAGTGATGTCTATACAAATGGTGCCTTTTATCAAACCACTCAACATTCCATGATTCAGCAGCAGTTGTATGTTGACCATCATCAACCTGTGGCTTATTATCAGTTGCCCGAGGAGATACCATCTACTCCGGACATGAATACAAGTTGTGGTGGAGAGGAGCAATTATTTGGGCAAGATGATGAGATGGATATTGACGATTCGGATGAAGAATTGTTAGTTGAAGATCGAAGTGAACTGGAGGTTGTGATTGATGATGCAGACCATCCTTCTCTTATGGCGGAGGACTTGAGTGATAGAGAGCAGGACGAAGAAGAAGAAGATTCAACCATTCTTAATGATTCTTTGAACGAGTGAGTAGTAATGCATTCCTTTAATAATAATTGTAGTTTTTGAATGTATGATCGAATTTTAATTTGTCATGTTTTAATCTGTTTTAAACTTAAGCTCCACTTACACGAGCATCCAGGATGCCGGGTGCTCATAAACGGGCATCCCGGATACCCGTTAAGTCGAACTTTTTTGGATGTTGGATGCAGGCGGAAAGTTGAGCCAAGCTCTACTTTTGACAGCATCCTTACAGTTGGATTGGCTATCGCTTTTCGCTATAATATAATTATTGCATTAAAAGAAATAAATAATATTTAATATGAGCAATTACGTATATAACAGTTATAAAGAATGTATAATATATTTATTGATCAAGTATTTTATAAGAACGTGTTATCATTTCTATGTTTATTTCAACTAGGTATTTAATAATTTATCTGTAAGTAAGCATTTATTTTCTTTATTATACGTACCTATAAAATATATTATATTTATATAATACATATAACAAAATATGTTACTATATATTATAATGTAATTTCATAAAAATCAAAACACACATATACATAATTATGCAATACACCACATACATACTTATTTGTCAAATAATTTTTACAAAAACGAAATAATAATTATTAATCAAAAAGTTAATTAGTGATAGCATTTAATTAACAATAAATATACCTATATTTTATTTTTACAAAAATTTTTCATATTTTATTTATTCTTAAATATTTATTGTAAAATTCGTCAAGATTAATTCTTAAAATAATACAAGTATTCGTAAGTATTATCTAGTTACTATAATTTATTTAATTATAATTAATATGCATACCTGATAATTATATATGGATAATTAAACTCAACTTAACCGTAATTAATTTTCTATTAATAAATTTTAAAATGCGAAATTAAATATAAAATTATTTAAAAATGAATATAGTATATGTCATTTTAAATACAAATTGATATATTATATATATACATATACGAATAATAATTAGGCCGTATACAAAAATGTTTGTATTGTAAGAATATATTAGGTTTACAAATATTACTTTAAGAATTAATTCCTATACGAAAATTTTAATATAAATATTTACGAGTGTTTTTATTAATTTATATTAATACGAAAGTGATTACCATAGCCAATTTATATCTTTGATTATAAATTAGATGCTCAAATTATCTATATTGTTTATTTCTTTTAATGTATTATTTATGTTATAACGTAAAGCGATAGCCAATCAAACAGTAAGGATGCTCGGCTCTACTCGCCACCGGCATCCGACACCCAAAAAATTACGACTTACACGGGTATCCCGGATGCCCATGTGAGCACCCGGCATCCTGGATGGACATCCAGGATGCTCGTGTAAGTGGAGCTTAAATGACTGTGTTCATACTATACGTATTAATTTTCATTTTAAAATGTGTTCTTTTTCATTTTTCAGGAGAAAGTTAATATCTATTGGGTATACGTTTGTCTCCATTTATTAAGAGATTTTTTTTAATACTGTACATGATAATTAATGGTGTATTTTTAATTGATTTGTTATAGTTTTTTTATATTTTCATTAATTTGGTGTTGAGTTTAATGTTCAATTTTTAAAATTACATTTAAACGAATATATTTTGTAGTCCTATAGATAATGAATCTAGTTGAACACAACTTTGCACCAAATTATTTTAAAATGATTAATGACATCTTAATCGGGCATCTTAGGTGAAAGCTACTCCTTATAAAAACTAATATATTTTTAGTTAATTTGATTGCATGAAAGCTTTTCTATTATCTGTGTTCGGACCTATCTTGAAAAATGTTGCATTTTGAGCTCGTCTTGAAAAGCTTTGGGAAATGAACATGAAAAGCCTTGAATTTAAGCATTTTCATGAAAATCAAATGTTGTGTTTTGCAATTTCTTGAATGGCACTATTTTCAAGAAAATAAATATATGAAGTTTTGCAATTTTAATTACATTTTGCCATTTTCAACATGTTTATGTTTTCAATTTCTAGAATTTCACTGTTTTCGTGTTTTATGATTTCTTATATTATATCAAATGCGATTTTATTTTGTTCAAAAATGAATTATTACCTTGAAAATGGTGATTGGAAAGCCTTGCATTTTTTGGGAGAGTGTTGCGAACCCTGTATTATTAGTAAGGTATAGATGTTCATAATGTTGAATGACTGCTATTGATTGATTGATCACTTGATTGTTACTTTTGTTCATTTGAAGTTATTTACAATGACTAACACTCACTTTGAGTTTTAATTATTCCTAGTACAGTCAAATCCGCGTATATCGGATTTCCGTCAGTAACGGATAATTTTCATGGCACGGAATGAAAATGCTTATTCTGTAATGTTAATCTACTCCGCATATGTTGGATTTCCGACTTTATCGGTTCAAATTTTTTGTTCCTTGTTAACATTTTTGTCGTATATAACGGATAATAATATAGGTTTTCTTGTTATTTTTCTTCATCGAAAGTAAACATCTTTTCGTGTTGCAGACCTGACGATCCATTCACCTTGTTTGGAGACGCTCCTCGTCCCGTCTATAGTCACATTGACGACAATGAGTACCAGATACGGAATAGTCGTTCCCGCAACAAGCTGGAGACAACCAGATGGGTGTGCGATTGCACTGTGCCCAATCCCGACGAGGCCGCAAAAGGTGTGATGGCTTGCGGAAGTGATTGCATCAATCGTGTGCTTAACATTGAGTGCGGTACGCGTTGTCCTGCTGACGAATTTTGCACCAATCGCCAGTTTCAAGAGCGCTCGTATGCGCCTACCGAGCCTTTCTATGCTGGTCAGGATAAGGGCTGGGGACTGAGAGCCAAAACTGATATCCAAGCGTGAGCAATAATTTTTTAAAAGAAAAAACAATTGTTTAATAATTCGTTATAATATTGCTATTTATTAAATATTAAGAATACTCTTCTCTATAAAAAGCATAAATATTTATCATATTATCTATCTATTATATGGCATAGCATGATAACATTATATTGTACAATGCTGATCATTTTAGTTTACCTCACTCATGTATTGATTCATACTCTTATTATATTGTGTGTTTACTTAAACATTATAACTTGCTGTTTATCATTGTGGTATAGTTATAATACGATTATCACAAGATTATATGAGATTAATTTTAAAAAAACATTAAAAAATATATCTATATCATTAAAACGAAATAATCTATTTCTATTACAGTGGCTCTTTTCTCACTGAATATGTTGGCGAAGTTATCGATTTCCGTGAGTTTAAGCGTAGAATTCAATCGTATGAGCGAGCAGGACAGGCCCATCATTACTTCATGGCCTTAGAGGCTGATACCTTTATTGATGCCGGTGCCAAGGGTAATTGGGCCCGTTTTGTTAATCACTCATGTGAGCCCAATGCCGAGACACAGAAAGTGAGTCCTGTTTACCAATATAAATTAATAATAATTATTTATACAATTTACAAAAGATATATGCATTTTCTATATACATTACAACGATTTTTGTACAGTGGAATGTTATGGGAAAGATTCGTATTGGTTTCTTCTCGAAGCGGAATTTGGATCCTGATGAAGAAATAACTATTGACTACCAGTTTGTGCAGTATGGGTGAGTACAGTAATTGTAGCAAACTTATTTGTAACAGCATAATTCCATTTTTTATCTATGCTCATTTGTTGTTATTTGATTTATTCGACACATTCGAGTACAACTAACTTATTTCTAAAAATTACTATTTGAGTAATTCGTGACTCTTCAAATATAATATGTCTACTGTATTAGTATTTTTTATATTGGAACTGTACCTCAATTAAAATTGATTTTATCAATGATTCATATACTAAATGAAACATGTATTAATTGCATATTATTATAATATTATTGGTTGATATTGCCTGTTGTGTTAAATATAAATGGATTTTGTTTTATCTTACAGACGTACAGAACAGAAATGTTACTGTGGAACACCTTCCTGTAAAGGAATTATGGGCTCAACTAGTAAACAGTTGCAAGATAAAGTCCGATCCAAGGATACTAGAGTGGTATGTTATTAATATGCTATACGCAATGTTGTGCTTTTAGTTATAACTTGAAATCTATCTACCGAACAGTCAGACAACCTAATAATATTAGATGATTTGTACTGTGTTTAAATAATAATTATACCTTCTGAATACATTCGAATTATCACAAAATACTTTATTATTAGGAGTTATATTGAAATAATCTCTAAACTCCCCATATTTCTCAGGTGGAACGTCGTCTCACCAGACTTCTCGGTCTGACTAGTCTGAAGCGTACTGATGACGTGCGACAACTTCTCCAAGTCATGGTTCAGGAGTATCTGCTGAGGGACACACGCCTCAGCTTGCTAGAATTGGTATCGAGAACCAGCTCCGATGAGTGTCTGAGTCTATTTCGTCAGTACAATGGTTTGGAGCTTATAGCTGCCTACATGAGAGATGCGGACTCTCAGGATTGGCCTCTCAAGAAACAGGTGCGAAGTCGATAATAAAAATATACAATATTTTAATTGAATTCGCTTATGTATACTACTTATTTAAGAATGAGTAGTAACTTTTTATGATACACAATTATTATTTCTGTTTTTCGAGAAGTAAATAAGTATTAATAAGGTATATTATATGGTTAGTCCTTAGCAGCATTTTTTAATCAAAATAAGAGAGAAAACACACAAGCCGATGCTGTATTGATTTACTAAAATCTTTGATTAATCTTTGGCTTGTGTGTTTTCTCTCTTTTTTAAATAAGTATTGTTAATATAATTGTTTCCTTCCTAAATCAGCTCTTAGTATGCGCGAACCACTTGCCTATCTCGGAACAGAAACAAGTGAAATCAGGTTCGAATGTCTATGACATTATAGAACAGTGGTCTGTAGATCCCAAATATTGTCGACGTAGACTTCATCAGCAACAACCGACAGATTCGGACAGCGTACAAGGGCAGCCTTCGGATATTTCTGATCCACCGAGGCGTTCATCATCTTGTTCTGGAGATGTTGATGAAGGTAGTCCTTTTATTCAAATATTTCACATGAAACTTTTGAAAATGTTTGAAGCTTTTAATAAAACCTATTTAACGAACTATTACCGAATACATTTTTGCCATTTTTGATGGATGCATTTTAGAAATCACATGTATTTCCATCCGTATTTTAAAATTTAGACACGATGGATAGCAATGACGAGTCGGCTGCTAGCGGGAGTAGATCAGGAGCTGTCGACATGGAAACAGGAGAGAAACAACAACAGAGTTTTGATATCATCGATCCAGTACTCAAAGAGGAAGTGAGAAAAATGGCCGCTGATATGATCGAAAAATTGAAGCAATTGCCGGTAAAACTCATGATACTCATATTTTTGTGTACTTTAAAACAGCTCTAGTGAATAATAGTGCTGCAAATTTTGTTATCAATCAAGTGAAAATATTAATATTACAAGTGTTCTATTCTTGAAGTATTTGATTTGGCCATTATACAAATAACATAAATCAATACTGCTTTTTGTTTTATTATCTGTAGGAAGAAATTTATCGCATTCCAAAGACTGAACGCCAAGAAACAGAACAGGCTCTAATATCAGATCAGAATCCTGGTATGTTAACTTTAAACTATCCACATCTGTTAAATAGTAATCATTAAATAGAATGTTTATATTTATTGTAGATCACCGAAGTGTTCTGCCTGGTCAGCAATTACCAAGCTTATCATGGGGCTACAAGAAGAAAAGGTACAACGTCTTTATAATTGTTTTGTAGGCCATTTCGTAATGGGCGTTGTTTGATATTTCCATTTAGTTTTGAAGAATATAAGGGCTTGAAAATCACTTTCACCACAACTCGATACATATTTTATTTTTTGAAATAGATGCGCACAGTGTTTATTTTATAGATCTGCAAAACAATGGACTAAAGGATATCATATGAATTGCTGGTAGTTTTGGCATCATATTGTAATAAGAAGCATTTGTTTAATTTCGATTTTTATGTATCATTCTAAATAATTGTCGTAAACTTGTGTCAGCTATCTTTATCATAAATATTTGAATAGATAAACATAATATATTGTAGTTAAATAAATTAATACATATTTTAGTTAGTTCACATACATGTTATAATGAAGATCTAGTTATTTCAAACGTTATTGGTTCATCGTCAGATTTTGTGAATAGGTAATTTGTTAGATAGTATCAAGACATGATTTACTTCATTGTCTATTTGTAATTCATCTATCTACCTACATAAGATAGTGTTTGCATTTGGCATGTATGCGTGCAGTCTACTGACAATACCGACCATGTTGCACTGTTGAGCTATTTTTCACTCTGACCCCGTGCCTCAGATCAACGGGAATCAGTGGAGGCTAAGGCGATCAGGGCTGATTCCTACAGTCATTTGAGTCGACCTTCAATCACACACATCGCGCTCTTCACGCACAAAATGAGGTCACTTTCTTCCCATTTGTCTCGTTCCATGGCTCGTGCCCCCCCCACCTTTCCCCACCCGCCCACCCTCCCTGTCCTATTGCCCAACAAACCACCCCACCCTCCCTTGTCCCCATCCTCCAATGTTTCCACTACGAAGACAAGCAGAAGAAAAGGTCCTCATGAGAAAAAAAACTCTTCGGAATGACTTTGCTCTTCATTTTCTTTGGTCTCTGACCCTTATTAGTCAGGTTTGTTCTATAATTTAGCGAGCGTTTTAATTTAATTAGCGAACTAAATGAGATCGATTAATTAAACTGAAACATCTAATAGTTTAATAAGAATATACGTCATTTGTAGGTTTTTTGATAATCCCTGCTGTAAAAGACT
This sequence comes from Vannuccia rotundouncinata, assembly GCA_034780395.1. Taxonomy (NCBI): domain Eukaryota; kingdom Metazoa; phylum Platyhelminthes; order Proseriata; family Coelogynoporidae; genus Vannuccia; species Vannuccia rotundouncinata. Next base: position 37,704 of record JAUZNC010023887.1, on the reverse strand, counting down.
TTTTAAGGCAACCGATTGCACTAAACCAACCGAAATGACAGTTAATTCGTCTCCCAAAACCAGAAAGCTATGAAAAATGAAAGTCGTAAACTCTTCAGCTGTGTCCGACTAATCGAGTTGCATTGTCTGGACTGCTTAAAGCCCTCAAATCAAATTATCCAGGGACAGGAACAGCGTTTGCATTGCCAGTAATCAGTTCTAAATGGATGGTCTACTCCTGAGTTATTTATTTAGTCAACCAGATATTTATTCAATGAGAAATATAACGGTCACTCAAATTTGTCGCTAGATTTAAGTAGCACTGAACATTTCATATGAATAGGTTCGACATATTTTGAATCTTTAAAAAATTGATTCCTGTCATAGTATTTTCACTGTGACGTATTTGTTTCTTTAAACTAAAATGAATACCATTTTATGATAGTCCAGATCATGTATTTGTAGTTTTACGTCATTTAATTGCTTAGGCTCACATTTCATCTAATTACTAAATTAATTAAAATATAGTTTATCTTTTGAAAGAATTTATCGAATTGAACCGTATTCTAAAGTTAGTCAGTTATTGGATTTAATGTTTTATTATTTATCTATATGCATTATTATGTAAATAGGTTTTGTTGAAGAGAGTTTTTAGTTCCTATGACGTTGTCTTGGAGATAATCATCAATTCTACACCTTATGCTAGGTCATGTTTGCTAGAAAATTGTTGCTAAGTATAGCAATTAATAGATTATTATCGATTCAACTTTTGCTATATTTACATAATGTTTTATTCTAAATACTAAAACGAAAAGTGTTATTTCATTACATTTGTTTTGTTTGGTCACTGAACATAATTTTAGATAAATAGTTTAAATAATATGATGAAGGATATAAATTTTGCATGTTTTAAATATTTGACTAATACAATTTTCTGTTATTCTTTAGATCAATTTTTCTTCTTGATATCATATTCTAATACCCTTATTCTAGACCTTTATCGAAGGCAGTTACAAAATGAAATATAAATAGTCAATGATACAATATTGTATAAAATTGAATAAGAACATATTTCATTGTTTGTCATTGGACAAAATGAAAACCACCGCAACATTTTTCATCTACTACTACTACATATTACATAAGTTAGTTTTATATGCTTCATCTTAACACATTTCGTGTATTGAATATAAAGTCTCAAAATTGGATTTACTAGATTCTATAAGAAAAAGGTTTTTTTGTAGATTATTTAGGTTTACGATCGGTTTTAAAATATAACCTACACATACATGTGAATAATAAGATTTAGACTATTGCTAGCGGAATTTTATTGCATTGTCCATACTATTTAGAATTTATTTGGTATCTTTCTCTCTATCCCATACCTCACTCACAGTGCGAGTGTCACTGATAAGAGCAAGTCAGGCTCGGTGGCACCCCGGCTGCCCCGTGAGGAATACAGGCGTCTCTTTGAGATGTATGTTCGTATGGAGGAGGAGGAAAAGGCTGCGGTTAAGTTGGAGGATACGGCCGAAGATAAAAGTTTGTTGGCGGATATTGAGGGCCTCGCCAACCTTGATCCGGACTCCCCCGAGGCGGCTGAGAAAGTTCAGAAGGTGATCATCATCTATACGGAGTTATATTATTATTATTACTGTTAATATAATAATGTTTTTTAGTAATCTATATTGGCCATTTTCTCTGTTATCATTAATTCCAGCTGCTGTTCTGCACACTCCTTAAGTCGATTGAGCAGCTTAAATCAGGAGCCTCCGCTTCTGAGACCGGTTTACAACCAGAACTCTACAGTCTTGCTCAGCGTGTTGATGTAGAGAAGGTAAAAAGACTTTTATTGTAGATTAATTAGGATAATATTATGTTAAGTAGTTTATTTAAATTTTCTAATTAAATATCTTTTAACTCTCAACGAAATACAATCATGTAAAATATATTTTTTCTGATATTTGTTTACAACTCATCTCAAAGGAATCACCTTTTACTTTTGTAGTTATGTGATCAACTAAAGCAGTCTGATTCCACCAATTTCATGTCTTTGCTCGGAGCCATGACTCAGGATAACTCATCGGCGGGAAGTCAGGGGACGAATAGCAGGGATCCAATTGGTTGTTTACCTCCTAACTGGAAGTGGGCCCGGACAGAGGAGGGTAGGGTCTACTTTTATCATACTGTGACCAAGAGAACACAGTGGGAAACGCCTGTCTATCCCTGGGACTCGGGAGAAAAGGACCCCTATGCTTATGACTTCAATGGAGCGAGCAAGTACCAGGTCACTCACGAAGAAATTGGAGTGGTGGGTAGTTAATACCAAATATTTATAATATTAAATAATCCATAAAAGCTATTATAATTTTGTAGACCGTTGGAAATGAATTGTAAAAAATATAATAAGCCCGCGCTCAAATTTTTTTGTATATTTTTATAAATATATTATAGAATCCTCCCTGTAACTGTATTATTATTATTCTGTGGTCATGTTGGGTTTGTATTCAGATGTATGAGAAGCTAAAGTCCTTGTTTCGACGGAAACAAAAGCTGGCCAAGCAACGTAGAAAACAAAAGAAGAAACACAAAAAGTCCGCTGGAGAGAGTAAGCAGAAAAAGATCTTCGCTAAAGAGGTACTTATATCTGTTTTGTGGAAATTGTCGAAACGCAAAAAAATATAGTTTAAATGAATATTATGTAAATTTTGATACAATTAAACAACATTTGTCATGATCGGTTGAATTACATTATTTTCTTATTAATAATAAATTGTAAATTTCTCCATAATATGTAAAATGAATATTATTATAAAATTATCTATCTACATTTTACAGTCTACAATTGACTAATTCCCATGTGAATTTAGTTTCATGTTTGTTCATATTTCCAGATGTACACACTTGTGATAGAATTCCTGCGTCCGTACAGAGACGATTCGTGTAAGGAAGGTCGCATAACTTCTGATACTGACTCTAAATATCTTGCTAAGAAGGTAAGCTCATATTCATATTACATGACATTCTTTATGATATTTTTTAAGTAATGCAATATGAAATATACATTTCTTTATTTATAGTTTTCTTCGGTGTTTTGAAGCACAAACTATCTTTAAATTAATTAAACAATTCAAAATCTCATTTTTTTGGCCAGAATTCAATACTTTGCATTCCTTTGTACCTATTCGCATGAATACATATTTTGTATTTATATCGAGATCTATGTTTGGTCTATATTTTTTCATTTGAAACTATCTTTTGAAATGTATGTCCACACGTCTGTTACCAAGATTAACATTACGTATTTGATATAAGGTAGAGCGATGTCTCTAGGCAACGGATTGTAAAAAGATTGTAATTACAAATTGTAAAATAATTTTCAAATTTAACTTTAAACTTCTCCTTTAACTAAATAAGCTTTTGCAAGGGTTGTTGACTCTTGTTTCCACGAAGGCTTTTATGAAATGTTTTCCTTGTTTCTTTTTATAAACAGAATAATTTAGAAATTGCAAGTATGAAAATGTTCCGGTGGATATTTATATTACGAACTCATTATTTTTTATAAAAAAACAACTTTTCACAAGTGAATACATTGAATAAATTATTCTATAATTGATTATTCTGTTATAAACTTTTTAAAAGGTACTGTATGAGGGACTTTAGAAATGTATGCTTAAGCCTGCTTGTTAACGCGGTTTTGTGTGTACACTTAGTTCTCTTGTGTTTTTAGATAAAATGTGAAGATTTTGTGGATACATAAACTGTTAAATTGTGTTAAATTGGACAGCGTTAACTTTATTATGTTGTAATTATAGTTTAAATAAACAAAAAATATATTATTACGAAATGATGTTTTACCAATTTTAAATTTACTGCACTTCAATAGATTAAATAGGAAAGAATGGAAGGAAATCTAAGAGACAATGTTCGCGTTTAATTTAGAAATGAGAGTTTGGTTGTCATATTAATTGACCAACAACTCTATTGGATCTTTATAGTATTATTGTTATTATTGTTATTCAATATTTTTCCGAATGCAATCAAAGAAATGAGAAGGAAATTTATAATTTGGATCATATCTTGTCCTTTTAACAGTTATCACACACAATTCTCCAAAAGGAATTGAAATTAATTCGGCACATTGACGACCTGGAGGTAAATGCGATTGTGCGAGGTAAAGCTTTGGCTTATATCAATAAATACATGGCTACCCGAGGACCCGTTTACGAAAGACATCAGGTAATATAGTTATGATTTTTTTAAATCAAATCCTTTCACGGGTATTAGTATGTATTTAAACTGTCAAAACTGAACATCTCTGCACTATCGGTGACATTTTTCCAACTTGTTTTGATTATTTAGTTCAAAATTATAATCACGTGTTTTGACAGAAATAGATGCTTCTTCATCAAATGATTCTAACCAATTCATCCGTTTCTATGTTTAATCTTCAGAACCGTGCTAGTGTAGGGGTAACACCAGGAGGAGCCCTGACTACAACTTCAGCTACTGGAGAAGATATTGAAGGAAGCGGGGAGTTTGAATTCTCTCCCTAAACTTTTTCTTTTTAGTCTTGTCTTTTTGCTTTTGTGTCATAAGCAGCTATTCATCTCCTTGAAACTTTATTTTTATCTTATTATTATTTATATATATTTTGAAGAGTAGGGTTTTATATTTCTTAATATAATTCATCACTTCACGTCTGATATCAATCATTGCGTACGATATTGTTGTTACAATATTACGGTTTTATGGAACCTTTACCCCGAAAATCGAGTTGCTGTCAATTTGCTGTTTGTTGTCATTTTTTGTTCTATCACGATGGATAAACATTAACGAGTAATTGTTACACTGTTGAGTCGTCATTTTGTATAATAAAATTATAGTGTATATTTAAAATTATTGTTGTTTCTTCCAATTGATCGGGGGTCCTATTTTCAGGAATTCGTCGTTAGAAAAATTGTCGTTAAAGAATATCTGGAAACATAGTATGTAAACGTAATATATAGATTGAACGGTTAAATAATTAATATGTAATAAAGTTATTGGGAATTTCTGTCTAATAGTAATAAACGTAGATATTGACATAAGACACAAAAATTTCCCGAACACCGATTCCGTAATCTTAAGAATTTTAGTCAATTCATGTACGAATACTAAGACTATTAGTTCTACAAATGCAAGAGTTGACCACAATTCTACTTTTACTGCTATCAATAAGATGTTTTATACCGTTACACAATTCGCCGGTATTTTTGAACATTCGAGATTATCAGAACAGCTTCTTTTTTAATAATAATTGATTTTAGATTATTCATACTAAGCTTATAATATGGTAAGAGATTTGGTTTCTGTCAGTATTTTACCTTGAGCATATTTTCAAACGAAAGTGTAAGCCACTGTTTTTTTTAAATATGTGCCTCCTGAGAATGAATGAAATAAGACTTTGTAGTAACTCACTATTATTTAAGTGATAGATATAATAAAGTACATTTGTAAATATAAATGAAAAGTAATATTTTTAGAGTATTTGATATCTTAATAATTATGTTTTCATTGTGATTTTTTGTTAGGTCCGATTTATTTGTGTATTTTAGAACAATATTTGGACAAATTAAATTTGTAGCTTGGTTATGTTTATAAACGGCAACATGTTTAATTTAATGTAAATATTTCATCTGTAATTTTCAATCAATTAATATTATATATATTTTTATAATATTACTCTTGGAAACCTACACAAGAAATATAAATTTAAAATTAATAAGAATCCTAACCTGCATTTAGTATTCTTTTGATACTTCAAAGGTAACAAAAAACAAGTAAACAGCCGTATCCCTTTGTTTAAAAAGAAAATCGGGTTTTAATAAAATTATCTTTAGTTGATTTTATATTTGTTATTAATAGTAAGCCAATATCAATTTATTTGAATTTTTTATTAATATTAATGAATACAATGTATGAAGCATAAGTTACTTGTAACTAATATATACGTTAAATAAAATCAAACCACAACTTTGAATCATCAGTCTTTGGATAGTCAAAAATTATCCCATTCCAAGATACTTGGTCCATAAATGATCGTTCTCCAGATACGGTTCTTCCATTTGTTTTTCTATTAAAAATAAAATGTGTATAAATGAAATTAGTCTAGAATCTCTTTTTACCAACTTCGATAAAACATATAATAATTAGGTACAAATTAGCATAGCTTTATATTTCAAATATACATTTAGATACCAATAAGTAAACGATCCGATGTTATTTTATTCTATGGATTGTGGATGATGTCAAAGTAATCCTTGAAAAGTTTTATGTTATCAAATAATAATTTTATTCATAGAAATATATTTTTTTAATGAAAATATTTCCAAAATATAATCGAAAAAGAATTATTTATATATTGTAATGATATGTCTATTATTACATCTGTTTGACGAGAACAAACCTAAGTAAGTATATAGGTATATATATTATACCTATTCAGTAAAAAACTATTCAAATATACTAGTTCTTTGGAAATTTTTTTCAGTTATTCAAGATATTTTTATATTCTATATCAATAGGTAACTTTACAACAATATTAAATATTGCGAAAATTAATCAATACTTAAATGTGACAAAAAATAGAACCGTTTTTGTTTAAATGAAATATACTAAAGTAGAAGCTGTTTTATTTAAAAACAATTATAGTATACATACGAACAATACATTTCGTTATTTGCGCGTTCTTATATTGCTCTTATGGTCCTCTTTTAAATTCTACTATATTCTCAATTAATTTGGTTACATTAAAAACAAAATAATCTTGATATTCAATTTTTGTTTCCTAAACTGACCTAAATATAATGAGTTCATAAATTTTAATACAAAATTGTACGATCAAAAAATCACAATTTAAAAAGAATAGTGCTCATTTATATTTACAAACCTATTTTATCTTATCAATCAGTAAATTATTAGTGCTGGCTTCAAACTACAAATATCTATATCTTTGTTTGGTTAATTTTATTCATTCTCAGTGACTTTTCAATGAGGAATGGATTCAGTTGTGAATTTGTGTTGTAGTTTTAGTTGGCGCTAATTTTTATCACAGAAAGTGTATTAATTTTATTTTACCTTATTAACCGCCAACGAATTTAAACTACAACACAAATTTGCTTATCATGGAAGCAGGAGCAGACAGTGGAAACGTCCGATAATTTAGAATTTTTCTTTTAAAAGTTTTTTTAATTCGGATTGTATTTTATGTTTTATTTCTTTTATTATACAATTTTTATTAAATTGTATAATTTTTCTTTTTTAGGAATTATTCAATAAATTCTGATGGAAATATTTAGAAATATAATTCAAGAAACAATACATATAAAACAGTTTTATGGAAAGAACATTTTTATCAAAAACATTATTGAATATTTTTATATAAAATTTACCATTCCTGACTGCATTCGGTGATTGTAATCGCTTCTTATTTCTTTCGATTTTATTCCCAGAGTTGAGAGTGGATGGATCCTGCTTGAAATCATCTCTCTTTTTAGCAGCCTGATCATTTCTTTTGATACGTTTTGGATCGATATTGTCTACCTGGTGGAACATCTCTCCCTGTGTCTTCGTCTTGATTGCCTCGTCCTCAGTTGTCGTGACATCTGGATCTTTCATGGACTCAATCTCTGACGAATCGCTTCTTCGAAAAGATCGACTCTCTGCATAATATGGAAATCAGTCATATATATATATACAAAGAGAAAAGAAGAACGAAACAAATTCTTACTAATTAATTTAGGTACTAGAAAAGCAAAGAGATTTTTATGAAACTTTGTATAACATACTTGTTTTGATTTCCCAGCGATTCTCATTTAATCTATAACTATATTTATATAGTAATATAAACATATTTAAATTATATAGGGTACTTTACAATTATGAAGTATAAATGAAATAATTTTAACAGATTCATTCTAAGCTCGACTGATTACAATTTACTTTCAATGTCCTGATTATAGAGAGCTTCAAATTCTCTTTAATGTTTTTCTGGTAAAATCTATTAATTTATTATTATCAATAAAAACTAATTTGTCCAACATATATATATTTATTACCAACTACATCACATGGTATTCTTAAAAACTGCGTTACAAATCCAAATCTTTTCGTGGAATACGGAAGTTTCCTGTGTCGCTATACAAAGGAGACACACAGCTGGTTTCAATTGAAGGACTCATGTCGTTCTAGATTGCGGGATTCAGCAAAAGGCACTCTTCCAACATATGCGCAAATTCTCTGTATTAAGCGAACGTCCTTAAGTCCTTAATCAAATTGTTTCACTCCATGTAACTTCTTATGGAAACAATTTAAGCATGTCGGCTCATCTAACTCATATTTCTGATTCTAACCGATTTATTCTTAATTAATTCTCTAAAGCGTAGATCAATGAAATTATTTATTAACGGTTTGATAACAGTTGTTGCAATTTAGAGATGTAATAGTTCTTGTAATATAGTTGTTGAGGTTAATTTTGTTAAGCTAGATTTTATGTGAATTCAGTTTTTAGTAATTAATATATTTCAATAAAATTAAAGTTAATACTAATAATTAAATAGTTTCATTAAAACTACTTTTTCATATAACTCATTGGGTTAAAAATACCTGCAAAGTCTTTAGAGTTTCCATAGCACTCCGTCATGAGGTCGTAGGTTAAGCGAGAACATTTTTGGTGGCTTGTTAGATAATCAGTCAAACTCTTTATATGTTGTAACAATCTTTCTTCTTCCTGAAATATTAAAGCATGCTGATGGATCCAGGATGTTTCAAAGTGTTGGATGCGCATTTTATTAATTAAAACATACAACTAAATCTAGGACTACTACGTGAATACAGGACGCTCAACTGCGCTTTCAGTGTTACTTTAGCCAAGAGGCCGATTATTTTTCCACAACAAAACGATTTTGACAATAAAAAAAATATTCATTGAAAACTTTTGAACCTTCATATAGATTATAAAATATTTTAGTTCATCGTATTAAACAGAACTTCATATATATTCATATATCTTGTAAATTGTACATATTGGTAAATTTTCAACATGAATAATACCATGCATAATAAAGTATTCAAAGAGTACTAAATTAGTAATAACATATATTATTAATTCCTTGAAAGTGTACAATTGATCTATATAGGAGGTTCAAAATTTCCCAAAGAATGTTCTTTATATTGTCTAAACCTTTTTTAGTGTGGAAAAATAATCGGCTTCTTGGCTAAATTAACGCTGTCATAATACGTATATAATATTTAAATCGATAGATTATAATAGGCGATTGCCAAAATTATTAATAAAATTAGCTTTAGATTAATAAAGAAATTCGGAAATTAGTTAAAGCATTAGTTAAAATTAATTAATTAATTAGTTTAATTACGATTAATTACACAAATATAAAATAAAAAACAAATTATGTGAAGTTGACTAAACTGCCGATGCTTGTAAATTATTTTCCTGCCTCATACATTCCTCAATATTCAATTATCAAGAAATTAAATTTTCCATAAAAAAATTATCAGTAAAAAACTATAAAACTAAAATACAAACAAAAATATTTTTCTCCAGATACTATACGTCCTATTTAGAACAATTTATAATAATATTTTGTTCAACTTCCGCCATTCTTAATAAGTTGATTAGAAACTAAATTAATTTATAGTGAAAACATATCGTTGGGAAAAATTGATTTAATTTCAGAAGTGCCTGAAATATTTAGATTTTAGTTATAATTTAAATCAATGTATGCCTTATAATAATTAATAAACAGAGCTTGCAATAATTGAAATAATATTTTCAAACAAATTTCGATTGATTAATTTTTCTGTTCAAATATTAACTTACTAGTTTTTGGAATAAAAAATATCAACAAACAATTTTAATTATTAAATAAGTAAATTAAATTTACTTATCAATGACAGTTCATAAGAAGAGATAATTAATTTGGAAAATGTAATTATAATAATCAATATATGGATGTAAAGTAAACAATTTCAAATGAATAAATAAAAATAATAATTTTTGAATCCATTTTCGAGAAAATTTTGTAATGTTATAAGTTTAAATAATTCAATTTATTTTCATAATAATGAAAATTAATTATTTTATAATGAAATTTAGCGATTTTATTTTCATTCATATATATTTATTCATATTCAATATCTTTTACAAAAATTCAAATTAAAAAAGTTAAAAAACATAAAAACTATTTTGATATTTCAGAAAGAACATTAAATTGAAAGATTTATACACATCATTTCCGGCTTGGTTTGAATTGAGTAAGAAATCAAAAATTTTTAATACATTTTTGAGTAATTATTAAATTGAATTTGAAAATTCGTTATTTATTAAATTTATGAAATATGCATTTAAAAATATCTTTAAAATGGGGGTAACTTTCGAATTTTAGGGTGGGATCACTATTTTAAAAATCATAAATCAACTTAAAAATTCAGTTCAGCAATAACATTTAATCACATTTTTATTAAAAATGTTATGTATATGTGAATTTGATTATTATAATATACCTCAGTAATAATTTTTAATATTTACATAATGTTGTCTAACCTTCATCAGTATATATTCATTTTAAATTGTAAAACCCCCCATTTTAAAATAATTTTTATAGATGTGTGTAAATGTTCTGGAGATATTAAAACACAGCGTTAATTAAAATATTTACACAATCAAAAATATCAAAAATAATTTTTTAGAATTTATTATTTACTCTTTTAAATATATAGACCTAGGTATGGAACAAGTTTACATCGAACTAGCATTACAAATTAATAAAATTATTATAAATGAAGAGACTCACAAAAGTTCCTGCAAAAACAAAAAGCGTCCCAAAACATAAGATGGCGATAGTAACTTCAAAATTATGCGTAGCAATTGACTTCCTCATCTCTGCTTAATCTTAGTTATCATAAATGATATATTTTAACACTCTTAAAAGAAACAATTGTCAAATAAATGGCAGCATTTCTTTTCATCCAAATAATGAATTCGCCTCTAACGATGAAGAAGGGAGTACGGGATATTGAAGCAACCAATGAAGCAGGCAACCAATAAATGAAAACAATTCCTCTTATCGATTGTTCGTGCGATGGACAGTGTTTCGTGATTAGATTTAAATAAATGCAATTAAGTTCTGATTTATTGAATTACATTTCAGTTTACAGATAAACCATCTAAGTTAAATGTAATAAACATATGTAGATTGGTCGTCAGACCTTCCATATTATTATAAAATGATCTATTTCACCTATATCCCGGACTAAATTTGTTAGATAGTTTGAACTCTTATTCCTGTAAGGAGGGTGTTATGTATATATATATATTATAGTCTTTAAGCCATAGTAATCGTAAAAAGTCAAAACAAGATAGCGACAAATCAATGTGTGTATTGTTTTTACAAATATCAATTCATTTATATATTATGTACAAGAATAATCAATAGTTTTCATGAGTATAACTCTACAATTATTAACACACAACAAAATTAATTAACTAAATAAAAGTTTTTTCTGTCGGTTATCCCGCGTTGGAATAATTAGCATTCGAAGAGAGATTCGTGAGAGTTGATTGTGTGAACTCACTGAATAATTTATGTACAGGGCCGGTCGGATCTAGGATTTATCATAGGTTGGTGCGGCTGGATCAGAAAAGGCGTTTGAGGTTAAACGGTACAATAATTACAATATTAAAAAATACAAAGTTGACAAATATTAAGTATCTGAAAGTTGATTATTTATCAATTATTAATAATAATAATAATATCAATCAAGTCCATGATTTGTGGTTATATCAGGCAGAACATTCTATTGGTAATATATTCGTCAATATAAATACCCATTATGACAAAACCAAATAAAATTTAATTTACAAAAAGTGAGGAAGACTTCATTTGTCTTGGGTGCAGTCCAATTAATATGTCTACAAATTTTTGTGTAGATAAAGTCACTTTTTTTGTGATGCATTGATATGACGTATACATCCGTACTCATTGAGAGATACTGCTGCGACAAGGATGTTTCGTATTTGAGAAAATAATGAACGGGTTTTAAAAATAATACACGGTTAGAAAAATAATGTACTGATATTCAAATTATTGCAAGTATAGCCTACTTTTATTGATATTTAGGACGTTAACTTTGAAATTTTATCTTGCAATAATTTGAATATCAGTACATTATTTTTCTAACCGTATATTATTTTTCAAAAACCCGTACTTTATTTTCTCAAATAACGAAACATCCTTGTCGCAGCAGTAGTTCTCAATGAGTGCGTCGTGAAATTGCCGTAAAACCCTGCTTTTTTCATAGCAGATTTGACATTGTTTTCTATGGCGTGAATTCCAACTGGTTGTTGACAAAACCACATCCCACCTGAGGGAGACTTCTTGGGTCTTAAATACAGACGACTGATATCACGTGTCTGTGGTTTATAGTTTACGTACCTTTCAAATATGAAAGCAGCACTCCGGATAGGAAATTTCCGATTTTCAAATGCTTTTACAAATTTAGGCTCACAAGCTATGTCCTTCAGAGTGCCGGTGTAATATTTTGAAGATTTTTTCTTGTAAACTTTTACCTTTTCCTCTCCACTGTTCTCACAGAAAATTAATCCAATGTGAGGTCAGCATGCTCAGATCTACCGCGGAGAGCAAAATTCATACCAATATTGAAAATAAGCGTTCTTAAAAGTTGTTCAGGTGACTGATACCCTAAAACATTCTTCCTCCACAATTCTTTTTCTTGTACCATGGATACGACGTCGGGGTGTTTAGCCGGGAAATTAAATTCCAAACGCGCATTTTTACCCATCATCGAATCAAGACATCCAGCAATGCGTTTGAACCTTCCATCAGATAGAAAATGATAATGGTCAGTATTTAGATTCATATTTAGAGCTTGCTGAAGCTGTAAAAGTATCTCCTTTAAAGTTTTTAATCGAAAATTATTTCCCGATAAATCTCTAACTTCACAGACAAATCTAGAAACGCTCCAGTTAAGTACATCAACAGTAAACTCATGAATATCTTTATATGAGACTTTCTCTTCGTTCAATATAAGTTAACTGCTGAATTTCTTTTAAGTCGTTAATCGGCAAAACGCCTCAAAGTCCATTGACGTTTTAGTCGAATATTTTCGGGAACATTTCCCATTGACATCTCTTCTATATCGGCTTCACTTATTATCTCCGGGTTTGTCAAGATTCCATCTGCTGTATCCGTCAAATCACAACTGATATCAATTTTGAAACATCCCAACATATCTATAATATTATTTACGGAAATTTGAAATGAAAATATCAATAAAAGTAGGCTATGCCATATAATATACTTGTTTTTAAATTTTCGATCAAATATCTAAGGATATTTGATATAATTAGATATTGTTCATCCAGTAACTGTTATTTTTTAAACAATTTATATTTACTACTGTTACTTTATAAGTAGTAAAACGTATATGCTACTAAAATACAATAATATAGAAATAAGGAGCCGAGTGGTGAAATTAAATTGCAGATAGAAAGATTGCAGCGATGGATTTCATCATTGTGAAGCTAAGGATCAGTACCGACCAATATATTTTGAAGTGATCTTTCTATACCTGTTGATCTCTATAATGCAGGCTGAATCAAACTGGATTCAGGATCTATAGATCAATTGAGTCAGTTTTGATGGATTACATACAAAATAATGTTGTCAAGGGAGAAAAATATAATGAAATTGAACAAATGTATTCCACCGATGTGGATTTCTGCAGGTGAAGTCACAGATACCATTGTTTCGAACAATGCTAACTCAATTGGAGGACAACCAAGATGGCCACAAACCAAAGGAATATTCTACGCTTTATGAAATCCACAACAGCCGCTCTCCGATCTGCGATAAGTGAGGTAGAAGTATTAGTTTGTCAATATCTGGTCAGGCCAGTCACAGACGTGGTTTCATTAAAAACTACATATTCTCCACAATGACATCCGAACGTTTGAATAGTGTAGCAATTTTAAATATTCACAAAAAGAAGAACACAGAATGAGACAGTAATTCAATTTGGTCAAAACTTATTCAAAATCCAATTTAGACAATTGTTTGAAATTATTTGGACTCTTTTTAATGAATTACATAATCTTTCAAGTTTATTTTAAATTCCGCTTATATTAAACAAATCTATTATATATATGTGATTATAATTATAACTAAATTAAATATGTATACTTGTATAGGTCCTACCTCTATATATCTAACACTTTGTCCCAAAAAACACCTTTTAACACAATTTTTCTGCAATAAAATGTTTGTTTTAATGATTATATTTGTTTGTCATATTATAATAATGCATAGACTATAGTCCTCCACACTACTTTCAAAACTCTTCCGCCGGCCCAGCTTTTATACATGCTTTTGTTATGAAACTGTTCAATTTTTTTTACAAGTGTTGATTTATGAGGAAATTTAATTATTTTATAACAAAAATGGATTTACAACAAAATAGTATTATTTTATTCAACTCCATTTAGGAGTCCAAAACAAAAAGGAGTCTTCACTATTATATAATCAATATTAATATATCAAAAGATGTTTCCTTAAGTAAGGATCTTACCAGATCAAAAGATGTTTCCTTAAGTAATGATCTTACCAGATCAAAAGATGTTTCCTTAGGTAAGGATCTCACCAGATCAAAAGATGTTTCCTTAAGTAAGGATCTCACCAGATCAAAAGATGTTTCCTTAAGTAAGGATCTCACCAGATCAAAAGATGTTTCCTTAGATTAAATTCTCACGAGATGAAACATATCTAGGTTTTCCGATTCAAATTTGTATGAATGAGCAAACAAATCTGAAATTTATAATTCAAATATGACAATTTTCAATGTGGGTGTTTGAATTAAAAATTGATGTATTTCAATTGGACATTGTTAATTCAAGTCCGTAAACACCCAACGTACTAGTCTTTCATTTTTAACATATATATATATATATATATATATATATAACAAACTGTATTTAATATGCTTCACAGTTAAACATAATTTGATTGCTTTTAAATATAATATATTTTGTTTAATAACGTTCTTTGTCAATCGATTTGTTTATACATTTATATGTTTTACATTTATTTGACAATTTATGATTAAACTAAAAGGAATTTCCTGTTAAGTAAATACATATTGTATTGATTAATTCGTTGAATCAAGTTCTTGGCAGCATTTAAGGCTGCTAAGCTAGGTCTCGTGTACTCGAACCATCCAATAAACGCAAATACAATGCTGATTTCATTGTTCGTTAAGACAAGACAGTCACTTGTTACTCGTATTTATAATATGAGAAAATAATTAGATGAATAGAATTATAAATATATTGGAGATAAAATTATCAATTTGGTTTGATATAAAAAATGTAATACTGCTTTTCTTCTTAAAATGAAATAATATTTCTTATAGGTATATTATAATACCTCCCATGCAACGAGTTTAGATTTTTAGAATAATTATCATATATACCTTATACCTATTGAAGATCATGTTATTAAATTGGACACAGGTAATTCAATTTAGTAAAGTATTATTAGTATATTTATATTTCTTATTTGTAAAATAGTTTCTTCATTTGGTACTGTATGAAATCGAATTTATTGAAAGTTGTGTATAGAGTGTTCCAAAATTTTTACTACAGAATTTAAGTTTTGGCAAATTTTAATTCTGTGAATATCTTTTGTGTAAATAGATATTGTTTAGTAATATATCTATTGTATACTTACTATTTTAGTTGTAATACATAAATCGTGTTATTAGTTACAATATCACAACAAAAAGTTTGGAATGCAAGGGGCGGGCGCAAAAGTAACCAAAACCCTAATTAACTAACCTTTATTTATTGTTATCACATCAATGGAAATTATATTAATTAATTCCGATACCGCCATTAAAATAGACGTGCATTTATCTGAAAATCAAAATTCTGTTTTATAACGTGCATCTTACTAGATAAGTTCAGTTACTTTTGTCGCATCCTTTATATATAAAATATATATTTTATAATTTTTAGAACATTTTTATTTACTACTGTTACTTTTTAAATAGTACAAGCAACTAAAATTTAATTTTAGAGAACTAAAGTATTTCATAATAAAATATGATTTTAAGATAAAATTAATTATTTATAAATATTAGTTTAAATTAGTGATATATATTGTAAAATAAAAAAATCAATGGTTACCTACACCACCATATTTGTAGGGAACCTATAGAATGGAATAAATTGAAAATTAATAATTTATGCTTTATTTCTTAATAAATTATCATTATATTATAATAAAAAGTATAACCTGAATTTATAAATTTATAATTATATTGAAGAACTTTGTGTATTTCGAATAATATATTGTCTAACATAACATAATATATCTATCAACATTTTATTAAGAAAACTTTAATAATTTCTATGTTAAAAAGAAACCATTTCGTAATTAAGATTAGCTTTTATACATGCATTTGTTATGAAATCGTTCAAAAATGTTTACCAATGTTAAGTAAATAATATAATGTTGATTTATGAAGAAAAATAATCATTTTACAAAAAAAGTGACATTCAAATTAAACTCCATAAAGACTCCAAAACAAATGAAGTCTTTACACAAATATAAAACCTATTGATAAAAAGATTTCTCCTTAAGTGTGGATCTCACCAGATCAGATGTTTCTTTAAGTGAGGATCTCACCAGATCAGATGTTTCCTTAAGTGAGGATCTCACCAGATCAGATGTTTCCTTAAGTGAGGGTCTCACCAGAAAAGAATATGTCTTCTTAAGTGTGGATCTCACCAGATCAGATGTCTCCTTAAGTGAGGATCTCACCAGATCAGATGTCTCCTTAAGTAAGGATCTCACCAGATCAGATGTTTCCTTAAGTAAGGATCTCACCAGATCAGATGTTTCCTTAAGTAAGGATCTCACCAGATCAGATGTCTCCTTAAGTGAGGATCTCACCAGATCAGATGTCTCCTTAAGTGAGTATCTCACCAGATCAGATGTTTCCTCTTTCAGAGGATCTCACCAGAAAAAAATATGTCTCCTTAAGTGAGGATCTCACCAGATCAGATGTCTCCTTAAGTGAGGATCTCACCAGATCAGATGTTTCCTTAAGTGAGGATCTCACCAGATCAGATGTCTCCTTAAGTGAGGATCTCACCAGATCAGATGTCTCCTTAAGTGAGGATCTCACCAGATCAGATGCCTCCTTAAGTGTGAACCTTTCATGCAGATCAAAACATGTCTCCTTTTATAGATTACCTAAAAAGTGAAGACCCTGATCAGAAAACATATTTTTAATATACAGTAATTTGAAAACCATTTTCAAAGTATATTATTAAATAATTACATTGTAGCTTTATAATTATTATCAAATTATATATTTTTATCATCTAAAAATCATTTAAATTTGAAAACAGTTCGAAGCAGGAGAATATTCAGATACTAAATTTATTTTATAATCTTGAGTTTTAACTAAATTATTCTATTAACGCATTTTACAAAGCAGAATTAAAGTATAACAAACGGCTAAATATTAGATTAATTTTTTTCAGTTTGTTTAGCAGATTATTCTAAATGTATAATAGTCGTGTCGGGCTGAACCTCTTTTCAGTTTTAACTTCCTTTGGGAGTAAGAAAACTGAATTAGCACCATTAATTTGTAGAAATTACTTGTATAATTAATGATATGCTCCTAATCAGTTTTATCTTTCTATTATCCTTCTTTTGTGAATTTCTAATGAACCAAAAAAACTGGCCTGTCTTATTGGCGCGATCTTATATCAGAACAGAATAGTTTGTGGGATGTTTTCTCGCAGATTAAGGTTATTAAAGGTAATTCGCTAAACCTTTCTAAACAAGAGAAGTATATATCCATAAATATATTGTGATAATAGAAATTTTTCTATAATATAGAAACAAAATTGGAGATGAAGAAATGCTGAAATTTAAAAGAAATATAATATACCTCCAATTTTACAGATTTAATAACATTTATTTAAAAATCAGTAAAAGTTTAATAATTAATGAATAATTTTATACAATTATTGATTTTTTTTGGTTTCTGCATGGTTGAAATAGCTGTGTTCAATATAGTTTAATACAGCCAAACACCCCAACGACATAAAAATTAAATAATGAACAAATATTTTATCAATCTAATTGTAATTGAATATGTATTTTGATATGATGGAGTTTTTCAGAGAGGTACAATAAGGTACAATAAATATATAGAAGTTAAGCAAAGTTAACTAAAAACTTGCTGTATAAAATTAACCGTTAAAATTATATAGGTTCAATAAATTAAATAAATTAGAGTCAAGACATGATAGAGCCACTGACATGATTTCAGTTTTTATATATCGTCCGATGTTTGAGAAAAATAGAAAGAAAACTTGCTATATATAAAGAAATATATTTTTTATATTTACTGTATTTCATATCAATATTTTATTTATTAATATATATACACCTCCAAACGAATTATAAAACTGCAGAATTATAAGAATCGAATATTTTAAAATAATAAAATATGAATGAAAATCTTCATTGCTTCAATTTAAAAGCGCGCGAAAAAATTGCAAATATAATTTTTTTTTACCTAACATTCTTATACTTTGTAAGTATTTCAAGCATTCATTTATTTAGCATATTATCGCATATTACTTGAAACAATTCTCCGAGGAAAAAAGGCGCTACAAGTATAATTGCGACAGGTTGACAAAAATTACCTGGCTATTGAAAGCGGGATTATTGCACAGAACTCTACTAAATCATATTCATTAGCGGCAATGACTTTCTAGATAAAATTTACCTAGTATAAGCAAACTACACACAACACTTCCTCAACACAACGATAATCACTAGAGAAAACAAAAGATTATGAGATCGGAATATATAAAGATAGAAAGAAACCCTCGCTGGGAAAAAGAACACACTCCGTTTCGAGGGAATTGTTGCAGACCTTTAAACGCGGCCTTGGTTGTGGAATGGGGTGCGGGTGGTTTGTGATTTTTTACTTTTTGAAGGCGACACATTGTTTGGAAACAAATTGAGTTGTAAGCATGCTTGTTAAATTAATGAGTTGATGGCTAATCCAAAGCGGCAATTAGGCTTCATCAATGAACTATAAAATTGAAGAAAATAAACTGATTTTTATACAAAACTGCAGGCCTAAGAACCTTCTTTTACCGTTTAAGGAAATATATTTTTAAAAAGGGAATAATTCATGAGTGGAAAATGTATGTTGGTCGTATATATATATATATATATATATTAAACAATTACCCAGGTAGTTGAAATAATTACAAGAATGTCAAGTAGAATTGTGTTACTTGATTCCGACATAGTGTTGTTGAATGTTGGTGAATAAATTATTTCCAAACACAAAAAGAGCTAATTAATAATTTCAATTGTCCAACTGAATAACTAATTCTTATTAACATGGAATTGGGCAACGTCTGCTCAATAAATTACAAGTTATGATTGTGCTTCTTATTATCACGATCGTACTTACTTCGTCACTGTATTTAATTGCTTTTATTAAAAATAATTACCTTTTACTTTCATAAATCCAGCTTTGTATTAAAATAGAGCATTTGATCATTTAGATTAATGTTTATTTGTCTTTTATAATGATGTAAACAATTATGAAACCCTCTCTAATTGATGAAAGGATTCGTAAGAATAAATCTTAGACTGTATTTTAATTTTGTTTATAATTTATAGGACAATAATTTAATATATTTTAAATTTTGAATCTTACAAACGTTCTTACACGCATACTTATCTTCAAAAACTGATTTAAATTATAAAAATGTGTATATGTATTAATATAACTGTCAAAATATCAATTTGTTAAATTTATGTATAAAAATGATCAATATAACTTTTGAATTTTATATAGTGTATATATATATATACCATAAATAAAAAAACTGTTAATTAATGGATGTACTATTATAATTCTAAATATTAGAGTTCATGATCTGTATATTTCGTTTTATTAATTTGGATACGTAATATTATTGCTATATTATAGAGCTATATAGTTGCGTTTTTTTAAAAAATGTATTTAGCTAAATTGGATTTTTTATGTGGTATTTAGTTTTATATTGACAATAAAAATATATAATCTTTATTTATGCTCACGCTTTAAATAATCTCTTTAAATAAATCTTACATCTGCTCTATAATTATAAATTATTCTATAATTATTTAAAACAAGTTCAATATAAGTTTTATTTTAATTATCTATTTACTAACTTAGTCGGGACCATTGATATCACAATTAACTTCTCTAGATTGGCAAACTACTACGCTTTATACGAAAGACAGCGTCTGAAATAAAAACGGACAAATCAATTATAGCAAACTGATAAAAATAAATAAAATTGACTTAAATAAAATAAACAATTCTCCAAAAACATATTCATATTGTTATAAATATTCATATACGACAATAAGGACTCATAATGTATAAAAATTAAAAGAACTGACTTGTGCAAAGATATATTGACCAATTTGGTCTAACTCACAGCTTTATTATTAAAATTATAGGCCCAAAAAAGATTTCACCATTTTTTGCCAGGTTTTATTTCCGACATAAAATACTATTTCCGATAAATATTATTATGATATCAAAGTTCGGGACTACCTCGGCTAAGCCTGATGACTCGAGTCGTCTCCATCTATCCTTTTCCTCCATTAAAGTGTTTTCAATTCGTTCCTCTCTTGTTGTAGTTGCTTGATGTATGTGTTGGCGGGTCCTCTTCTGGATCTCCTTCCATGTGTGTTGGTTCCCATAGAAAAAATTTGGTGAATTATAGGGCATCTTTGTTGCGCCAGCAATGTCCAGAAAACTGGAGTGTTCTGGAGTTTTTGTGATATGTTGTGGTATGCTACCATTACATTTTTGGTTTGTACGATGTTCGCTTCAGTTTACATTAGTATATATTTACTTCAGTATAAATATCGTTATATATATATATGCAAAAATACGACTTAAAATATTTATAATTTAGATATATTGGTTACTTTAACATATAATATATATATATATATATAGTAATAGAGTTTATTCTTATCCTTATATGTACAGGTATTATATATATTTAATTTAAAGGTTGTTTATAGTTTAAACTAAACTATTACTCAAACATTTTCATTAATACATCATACAATATGTATAATTTTTATAAAATCAAATGAAAATTAAATTGGAACAGTAGAACATTATTTTATACAGAAAAAGAATTTTATTATTGAGTACGTGATGCGAACAAATCAGTTAAATTCACGAATATTATGACGTAATTTACGAATTCATTTATGATTTTATTCTGCAATGATTTCTATATTCACTTAGAGTCATTTAAAATCATTTTCGACCCCAACACAGTACGTTATACACTGAATTGACTTGCATATATTTCTACGGCTATTGCTCATCACTCTTGAATACTTTGTTTGAATTATCTCGAAGTTACGGTAATATTGCCAATAATAATCACAGATTCGATTCTTTTAAAATTATCAAAGTATACGATTTAAGTGTTGTCCATATATATAGCCTATATAAAGTATACTGTCCACATGTAAAGTGTTCCTTCAATATGTATTCAGAGAACAAAGCTATCTATATATTAACATGTATAAGAATTTTAAAAAGTGTATAATAAAAATAAAGTTAACACATATTATATAAATACAAGTATAATAAAAACAGTCAGTCTGTGAAATTAACCGCTATGAAAACAATTGTATTTAAAATGAATACACGAGGTAATTTGTACGTTTTACAAAATAAGCAAAATAAAATAATGCAAATTTTGGTTTTTCGAAAATTTATAGAGAGTGTTTTAAATTAACAATATTTCACCTTTATGTATAACATCTTAATATGCAATTCTTTAATAAGGTGTTGAACAAGCGTTTTAAAAAGAGGTGCTATAATTCAAAGCTTCAATTATGATATAGTATATCAACATTTCCTTCATTTTGTCTAATGAAGTGTACATACACCCCAGCGATAAACTTCAAAATTCGAAAACCAGTATCCTGAAAGATTGACTGAATCGGTGGGAATAAATCGAACCTATATAATCACTCGAGTACACCCCATGTTGTGCACTTCTTTTTAGGATGCTGGAGTCCCCAAGAAAACAAATTAATATACTAAAGGGGTATACTTCACATACTATATGTATATATAGATGTCTATCAGAGAGGATGAATCTGGATCAGGTGTGCTCTGAAGTCTTGATGAATTCAGATGTGTGTCCTTCAAATTCTCCTTCATGCGTGTCCTTTTGTTTCGGAAGGCTTTATTGTTGACTCCCACGAGAGGGATTAAAGATTTAACTTTTATTAAATCCATCTCTTTTTGTCTTGTCATTTAAGACATAACCTCTCAATATATATATGTGTGCATATAAATATTATAATCGCATGGATGTGTGTGGCTATTCATGGTCAATTAAAGTTTTTCATCTATGCAGTGATATAGATTAAATCCATTATAGAACTCACTATTTCTGCAATTTAAAATCTTTGTTTTACTGAATATGTGTTGAGATATTTGTGGAAAGTTAAATATTCATTTTATCATGGAAATTTGACTTATATAGAAATCAAATTATTTAAATAACTAGATAGTAAAAAATATCATATATACTCCGTAAAAATTTCTTTCATGAAGCAGAATTTGTTAAAACTTTCATTTATAATTTCACTTAATAAATAATTTGTTATACTACTTGTATAATCACGAGATAAAAAGTGTGGTCAATCGATAATTTACATATTTTTAAATATTGTTATAAATATACTAAAAAATCATAAGGAATATTTATTTAGATTTTTAAAGCGAATATTATACGCACAATATTTATCTGTTTGAAATAGAAAAATACAAAACTTAAGAATAAGTAGCTGTATTATTGATAAATAAAACTTTATTAACTGAACTTCTTGGGAAAAACAGATCTAGCAATAAAGGAAAAACTCCTTCGATAATGCTGAAATCGAGAGTTGCTTTATCACTCCTTTCTGGCTAAATTAGAAGGGGGGTTGGAAGGTGCCTGATTCAGTAATTTCCTTGCGTCGAAAATTACATCTCGAAACGATTTTCCCAAGCTGCTGGCGGAAGCCTGGCTCGGCACTAGGAGTGTAGGCTGATCTAATTTGCACATAGGACAACCTTGTTAGGCCCGAATGATGAAGAGCAGATTTTATCCACTTAGGAAGTGAGAAGTGGCCACCAAACATCAGAACTCGGGCTGCCCATTGCATCAGGCTATGCTCCAGGCTTCCAGAAATCTGCCGATAATTTGATAAACTATTCGCGCGCTCCCCCTTTTCCCCAACCATTTCTCTCTTTACCCCAATCTCTCCTCCTTTCCGGAGTTCTCAGCCTTCTATTCTCAAGTTGTCGGGTGCACTTGACATTTGCAGGAGTACAATGTTATATTCGATTGTATTTTAGCAAATGTAAAACTATATAATGTTCCAATGTGCAAGTCTAGACCAGGCATTCCTACAATTTTTTATAAATGTTTATCACATTACTTATGTATCAATCTTCCTAACAAATTTAAAACTGACTATCCATATAAAAATATTAAATCCTACGATTCCCAGTTTAGGATTACTTTGCAAATTCTTTTCATCCAGCCAAAATGGATGATCGGATAGTTTTATGATGATCGAATATTTTCCATTTTTACACCATTTACGATTTTATGAGCAAGTTTTCTCACACATCTTTACAAAAATATATATACCCAAATATATATTCAAAATAGTCAAGCATCTATTCTATCAACTTAAATTTTATTAAATCCCTGTCCCCCGCAAGGTGCCCATCATTATTAGAATCAGCCTAGCATATCGAAGGCGTTCCATCTGTAGGACTTCTTCGAAGCGGGCGTGGCCGAAGCTGCCTGCTCCAACTCCCCTTCTCTTCTCCATCTGGGAATAAAACAGATTTGATGTGGATGTACAGGTGGAAAAAGGAGAAGATTGTCTTCATTTCCGCTTCATGATTTCATGTTATACACTAGTTGTAATCGAGTTAATGGTAGAGAGGGATATTCAACAGAAGTCAGATTTGAACCGTTGAGATATATAGATAGAGGGCCATTATTAATTATGCTAAACCAATTGACCAGCTAAGAGCATTAAAAATTCACAATAGAACCCTACATGCCAGATTTAACAAGATTTATTGCTATTACAAAGAAAATTATTTGACTTTTATGCTAAAAAGCAGATTTTTTTAAAACAATATTTTAATTAAAGTTATGTTTTAAGTTATGATATCTTTCTAAACTCATTTAAAGTCGCTTGTAATTCGTATAATTTTATGAAGCTGTATTATATTTTTACATTATTTAATACAATTTAAATAAACTGTCTTTTAAAGAAAAATTATACAATGAATAAATCAACAACAATTTTTTTTAAAAAATTGCTCATAATTATTTATTTATGTATTCTCCAATTTTAATGTAAAGGAAATGGTAATAAGAGGAATTTTATAAAGTTTATATATTTTAAAAAAGTAACGTTGTTTAATTATTATAAATTTTATTCGATAATTATCTTCTTTACATGTGCATGCTGTTCAAATGTTTTCGCAACATAGCAGGAAAGTAATCTTTGACTCACGCTCTTGAACCCCTAGAAATTAATCATTGTAAATGTAACTATTTTGTCAAGTTATTTGAGTACATAAGGCACTGTTTTTTCTCCAGAATATATACAACCTTATCTTTCTTACTCTGACTATATATATGCTCACAGTTGTTTCTTCTAGGGCTGGATAATATATAATAGAGAAGAAAACCTCTCTATCAAACTGATTAAGGGGGAACTTTGGCGACACCGGGCCATATTAAATTATGCAGTGAAGATGATTGTCGATGCCAATTCAATTTATGAAGGAGTAAATTGGCTAATAGAAGTTAGTCGGCAATGCTGGCAATCCCAACACGACGACTCAAACGTTAATCACTGTCGGATCGTGACCACTGCGACAGAAAATACAATTTATTCACAACAAACATGCCGACAAAAATTAGAAGCCAACTGCTCCCTCCCCTCTGCAGTATATCGCTGACTTCTTACTCTCGCAGTCCGAATAGTATAAGTTTTGCATCTTTTTGAACAAATCAATGATAATTGGTAAGTATATAAGGCTGATCTGAGCAGGTCTTTAAAAACAGATGGTTCGATCAGTTTTTTTTTTAGTTATAAGTATAGATGTAATAGCAACAGACAATGGTGCAATTATTTTTTAAATTCATCAAATTTAAATATATCTGTTTGTAAAATTTAAAACTTATTCTGTAATAATTTTTTGATAATATGCGTTTTGTAAACAATAGATTTAAAATTTATTCTTTTATGTAGTAATAAATCCTTCTATATCTTGTTAATTTATTGTTAAAGCTTTAGAGTTAAATATACATTATTACTTACAGACTGGGAAATATATTCATTGGAAAACAGAAAAAAATAAATTTTGCTTCAAACATAAATATATAAAAACTAAATTGCTTGCGCAAAGAACGATATTTTAACCCCACGCAGAGTTGTAAAGACTTTTAGCCACTTCCATAAATCAGGCTTGTTAATTGTTATAATTTGACCACAGAGCCTCCTGCTTTAAATTTATTTTATAAATAGTTAGTTATATTTGATTAATAGTTAAATATTTTCGTAAAACCGTAAAATAAACCGCAAACACGATTTTTAATTGCTATATTTCTCTTATATCATATTTTCCAATTTATAAAACTTATTTTTAAAAATATTTATCTTTGAAATTTGAAACTTTCAAAAATAAAGAAAAAAACATTCATCTCTATTAAATATATACATATATGTAACAGTTATACAAATTTTCCAAGCATTTACAAATTCTGAAAAATGTCAAGAAAATTGAAACAAATTTCTTACACCTCGTTATTTTTTATTTTAATGAAGCTAAACTAATTCCAAGAGGAAGCTTATAAATATACTAATGATCGTTGAAAATTAAAGTTTTCATTGCTAACAATTGTCACTTTAAATTTAAAACAAGCCGAGCTCTTTTGATTTATCCAACTCTTTGAAATTTGTAATTAGATGGTCATATAGCGTGAAGAGGCAGGGTATACCCGGTAGATATAACTTAAACTAAAAAATACAAGAAGACACTTGTTTGAATGATATTAATTAGTATTAAACTATATATATGGGAATTTGGCGTTGAGGAGATATATCTTGATTTAATGACAAGATTCCCCTAATTAGGGCGAGTATAAGTTAGGCAAAATATAATATTATTTGTGCTCATCAAGGAATAGACTCACTCTGTTTTTACGATATCAAGAGTTGGTCCTGGGAAATTAACAGTTATTATTAAAGTCAGTTGACAGTTGAATCTTTGTCTTTCAAAAGTTTTAACAAGCTATAAGTCAGTGTTCTCAGCATGCTTGTGTATAAGATTTCCTCTTCGATATAATAATATATATGTGTGCAATTTTGTTGTTCAACTCTTTGCAAATGCAAAGGGGAGGGCAGTGTTGGCTCTCGGTCTGCAGAACTATATTCTCACACTTTTTAATTCCTGTCTTTGGGAGCTCCCGTAGAGTTTTATTTGAAAATAAACATTTTCTTTCAATTGTGTTTGATACACCTTGGGGCGAAAACATGAAATTCTATAATTTCCAGCTTGTTTAACTTGAATCTTGAAATATTAAAGTTTTTATTTTTGAAATGAAGTATTTAATTATTGCTATCAGACTGAAATCGGTTAAATTTCCAAAGTTTATCCAATATTGGATGTATTTAAAACATTTATAATAATAATTTTTATATATAATATCCTTTAATATATATAGAACAATAGGTTATGCAAATTTTACAATTGATATATTACTTGACTTTAAATTATAATACCATTGCACAATAACATTATTTTGTTACAAAAAGAAGGATTAATCGATTTTAATAGTTTTATATATTGTACATTATTTTCAGTTAGAAAGAATTTGTATTTCATGCCTCACAAATGGGTGCACCAATCTGAAAATATTTGATTTAGTATAACAAAATTAATCATTGGAAAAATTATTACCTATGTATGTATAAGATAAGATTGTTGCATTTTTTGTTCTGAGGTTTAATTTATTCAGAAGGACTTTCATTTATATAGTTTATAACACTTTAATGTGTTTCTAAATATTCTATCCTCACTGTAAGAGTAATTCATGTCTAATCCAAATTATAGCATTAGAATACACACACACATATATAATATATATCTACAATTCACCAATGTACAATATTCTTTAATAAAAAGATAAAAATAATTTAAATTGCATTAAAATATAATTTTATTTAACCTATTTATAATTTAAAAAACAATTTTGTAATGGTTTTTCCTAATTAATTTTTGCGCATTAAATATATTTACGAACAATTTTACATTAAGGTATATAGATATAAACAAATAATTCATTTGAACATTTATATCAGTAAATTATATTTATTAATTATATAAAGCATTTGTTCATTGTTACACAAAGGCACATTATTCGACAACCTGTACAATCTCCTTCCTTGCAATCAACTTAAACACAAATCTCCTTTATCTATTCATCTTCAGAAGACTAATTGTTAGCATTAATCAAGTAATATATTTGGGCTCTTGTGGACGATGCGCTGTTGTACAAACTTCCTCATCTTGGTTTAATTAAGTGATTTCCAGTGAGTTATGATGGCCCAGCACCGAGCGAAAAGTCCCTCAAAAAGAGAGTCGAAATAGAGACGCTGTAGAGAGAGAAAGAGAGAAAGGGAATTAATAAATAAGAAGAAAGAATGAAAAGTCAAATTATATTTAAAAGGTAAGAAGAACACGGATTCTCATTAATTTGTGAATGCAGGAGTTTTAATGGCGATACGACTTATGGGGGTACCGTTGGGGGCTTAACGCTTACCTTGGACAACTAATGTGACTTAGTTGAATCAAAAATTGGTTTGACTCGAGTTAAAATCTGATGAAGCTTCTACAATGACAGAATTCTTCGGAGACTTTCGGGGATTATCTGTTTTCATCGAGCTAGCCTGTTTATATGAAGTACTTAATTTTTCAATTTTCATCCCTTATTATATGTAAGAATTTTGCTTAAATTTTCCTGTCTATATATTTAACTTATACACTATGAATTAAAAAAAGAACAGTGAATATTTTTTGTGAGCGGAATAATATACATTTCCGAAAAGGTGTGATAATATACAGTCTATTGAAAACTTTCATATACTTGAAATTCGTGGTGGCTAAAATGCAATTGAATTCACAAGGGGTTCTCTTAATGGGTAACAATTCAGCAATTGCTCTTAGAGATAATGTATTATACTGTTATTTCATTTCAGCATTAACGGCGATGGTTTATCTCATATAGGTTCTAAATTTGAAAGACAGCAAAACTTACTAATTGTTAGTTAACTCTGCATTACATGATTTTAATTGTGTAAAATAAGCTTTTCTTTATATTTATTAAACATTTCCATTAGCTTCATTTTTAATCTTCTCTTTATATTTACTTATTAATATGTTAAATTATAGAATATTGCAAAACGAATTAGGGAAAGAAATATTACACGTTACCCATTTTTCATAATGTTAATTTTTTTTAGAAATTCGAAAATTATTATTTAAAAATTGTTTATTTTGAATAGAGTGAATTTGGATTTAACTTATTATCATTCATGCAAAAAATATAATAATTGTATTTTTAGTAATAAAATACGGAAAAGGTAAAAACGGGTTATAAAATAAAAACATATAAATATGCAACTAAAAAAATTGATAAATAATTATTTAAAATAAAAAATAATAAATATTCGTTATTTATTTGTGTTTAACTAACAATAAATATTTCTCACTAAAATGACTACTATTGACTATTGGTATGACATTACATTACAAAATTCGAAGATATTTTAAAATTGAAAGACTAAATAGCTTGATTATTCGACCAAAATGTTGAATTCTGATGGGATGTCACAGTTTCAATATATTTTTTCTTTCTTATTTTTAAGTATGAGCTTTCCTTCATTATCATGTGAATAAAACTTTAAAAAAATATTTTGTGGACACTATTAATAAGATGAATATATAAAAATATTTACTACAAAATGTAAAATAAAAGTAAAATAAAATGAAAACTCTGTCTGCTAAAATTATCGCTAATAAAAACGAAAATACAAACTATAAATTTCAAATGAAAAATACAAAAATGATTTTATTTTTATTTTACATTTTGTATTGTCTGTTTTCATTATGTACGTTCCTAAAACACTCCGCCATATATTAGATAAAAGATTACATTATTAATTCATGAATTTATTAATCGAAACGTAATAATTTTAAAATTTAATTTAGCAATACAAAAGATTCTATGCAAGCCATTTAAGATAAATTTGATAATACAATTTTTGATATTCTATAAAATTGTAATAATAATATGATTATGAAATTATTCGAAAATTGAATAGCTTTACAAGTTTTAGTTAAATATATGAAAAAAACAGTTACATAAGCGCACTATAATTATAATTATGACAACTAACCACACTTCTAATGATCTACCACTAACCACACTTCTCATGATCTTCCACTAACCACACTTCTCATGATCTTCCACTAACCACACTTCTCATGATCTTCCACTAACCACACTTCTAATGATCTTCCACTAACCACTCTTCTCATGATCTTTCACTAACCACACTTCTCATAATCTTCCACTAACCACTCTTCTCATGATCTTTCACTAACCACACTTCTCATAATCTTCCACTAACCACACATCTAATGATCTTCCACTAACCACACTTCTCATGATCTTTCACTAACCACACTTCTCATGATCTTCCACTAACCACACTTCTCATGATCTTCCACTAACCACACTTCTCATGATCTTACAATAACCACTCTTCTCATGATCTTTCACTAACCACTCTTCTCATGATCATTCACTAACCACACTTCTCATGATCTTCCACTAACCACACATCTCATGATCTTCCACTGACCACACATCTCATGATCTTCCACTAACCACACATCTCATGATCTTCCACTAACCACACATCTCATGATCTTCCACTTACCACACATCTCATGATCTTCCACTAACCACATTTCTCATGATCTTCCACTAACCACACTTCTCATGATCTTCCACTAACTACACTTCTCATGACCTTCCACTAACCACACTTCTCATGATCTTTCACTAACCACACATCTCATGAACTTTCACTAACCACACATCTCATGATCTTTCACTAACCACACTTCTCATGATCTTCCACTAACCACTCTTCTCATGATCTTCCACTAACCACACTTCTCATGACCTTCCACTAACCACACTTCTCATGACCTTCCACTAACCACTCTTCTCATGATCTTCCACTAACCACACTTCTCATGACCTTCCACTAACCACACTTCTCATGA
>JAUZNC010023876.1:0-13410 GCA_034780395.1 Vannuccia rotundouncinata | reverse complement strand
TTCTAAATAGCAAACAAAAGATACCAGTGTCTTGTGTAACCAAACCTATTCAAAGGGCCACGGAATTAAATTCCAAAAGTAATCCAGATATAACAGGTCAAAGAAAGTATAACACATAGCTAATTACACTACATTATTAAATTAAAACTATCTGTAGTTATATGTTACACAATTCCTTGACAGTAGAATAATTAAATAAAGAAAATGGATTTAAAGAGTCTTTTAGAAAACTTAGAATATAGTCAATTTAAAATGCGACAGTTCAACCAAATTAATCGCAGGCGTTTAATTGGTCCAACAACCCAAACCTTCCTAAGTTCTCTTACTACAGGTCGGATAACAGACTAAACAGAAGGAACGTGGTGGGGGGGGGGTATAGCTAACCTCAGACATGTCTTCAAGCATGTTTTTCGTTTCGCCAACCTGCTCAACACACAATGTACACAGACTGTGTCAAGATAGTTTTTTAAAACTAGGTATTCACAATTAATGAATGATTAGAGACAAATAAACAACTTACTAAAACAATAGTTTTACTTCGCAAAATTTAACAATAATTTAATAATATGCCAAAGCCAAAAAGAAAAAAAAAGTCACATTTAAAATGTTTTGGCTCAGTTTCGAAAAAAAAATATCAATAATTTCGATAACCATTGGTTAAAAAAAAAATTAATGATTTTTTCTTCAAAATTTTAATTTTTTAATATTCTGGAATATTTGAGGTTTGTGGAAACATTACGGAAACACCACAATGTGTGGACAAAAGGTTTAGTAATAGTTCTAGATAGTATATGAACAAGAAACGATGAACACTTTCAATGCATTGAACAGGTTGATACGAAAAGGCTTTTGAGGTTAATAAATTAAAACTAAAAAATAACTATCTAAAGATGCAATGTGTATTTTTAATTTATGTGAATTATCAAAAAAATATTTTATTCACTTAAAATTAATATATATATACATTAATTGATTTAATCAAATGAAAGATACAAAATTACGGATAAACCAAAAATTCCAAGAAAGAAAAACGCTAATTCTATAATAATCTATTTAACTAAAAATTAAATTTATATATAAAACATGGATATGTTTTTTTTAAATATCTAAATAACGAAAGTTTAAAAAAAATTGTTATAGCATATTAACTTCAGCATTACTGAACTTTTTAAAATTTGATTAATTATGGAGTTCCTATCTAATTTATAAAAATGCAACATCTACGACTTAAAATTTCATGAATTACGGATTTTCTATCTATTTTTTAAATACAATATCTACGACATACAGTCTTATGAATTTAGAATTTCCTATCTATTTTTTAAATACAATATCTGACATAAAATTTTATGAAGTAACGGATTTCCTGTCTATATTTTTAAAATACAATATCTATGACAAAAATTTCATGAATAACGATTTTCCATGACATCTATGACAGATTAATAATTAACATTAAACGAAATAAGAATTCAAATTCACCTGGAGCTTCAGAACCTGATTCAACTCGTCCTTCTCCTCCAGCAGGAGTTGATAGTTTTCCTCAATGTCACGCTTGGCCTTCTGGTCCAACTGGATCTGTTCCCGCAGTTCCGAAATCCGGCGCAACGCCTTGTCCTGCGACTGTTCCATGGTGCCTCTGAGCCGCTCTCTTTCACTCTCAAGAACTCGGTAGGCCTCCATCAACTGTAAAAGAGAGTGAGAGAGCAAGCAATGCGATCGTTGAAAAATACTTTGCAACCTATCAAGAAATCAATAGATTAACCCACTTCATAGAATTTCACTTTGTACTTTCGACCCAGGTTCTGCACCCGAGAGAGTCGCTGTAGCAGGTCAGACTTGGTCATGGTCTCCTCTCCACGAACGGACTCGTCCACTTCGGAAGCCGACTCGACGTCAGACATGGAAGGAGGGGCGGGCAGAAGGCGCGACGGAGTGCTACTAGTCGCGGGGAAGAACAGACTGCTACTTTCGCTAGCTAGCGAGCTGATAGAGGAGTGACGCGACCTCCCAGTCTAAAACAGAGGACGAATTGATGTTGGTGAAAGGAGGGAACCAGCCGCTAGAAAGGACAACAACCTACTCGAGAGGATCGTCCCTCCCGGTCTCCGGGTTCTTCCTCGTCGATGCTGAACATGTTGTCGGATTCTGCAGCACCATTGTTCGACTGAAGAGAACAAACAAGAAAGGAATTTATCACCTAGAGGTTCAACTTTGGAGCGGACGCCAGCTTTAACACCAGCGAGGACAACCTCACAACAGTTGATTAGTTGATAGCAGCAGCAATGCCTATAAACAAATCCATTATATAAATAAGCAGATCGCAACAGCCTGTATGCAATAAGAATTCTCTGTTCTTACCGAAGTGTTGGCTCCATATAGTGAGATATTACACAACAATGGAATAAAATTAGCCACAACAGAGAGTAGAGTCGTAACTCTTATCATTATTACATGAAAAAATCTTTACAGCTTATGCGACAAAAAGCGTTTGCTGGCGTGACATATTTACAGCAGTAGACAAAGACTTTTGGTTACGATTGATAGTGTGAGTATGTACTACTAAAATTTCACAAATCTACATTTATTTTGTACAACATCAATATCCGTAGATCAAGGAGGGACACATTAAAACACACAACAAAAGCAACAAAAAGGCAGTAAAAAGCGACACACCTATAGCACATCACTTTAGCGTTTGGCATGCAATATCAAGAAAAATTGGACACGTGCAGTCTCAAATAAATAATGGTTAATTAAAGTGATTTATTTAACATTATCAATCTCCTACAAAATGATAGAGGCATTGTACACAAAAATAAGAAGAATGTTCAAATTGTTAATTATTATTTCAAAGAATTAAAAAATTGACCAAAAATTATTTATAAACTTTTAACTGTGAGAAAGCACATTAAACACGGGAAAACAACTAGTTGCTATGGCAATTATGTTAAAATAGAAGTTACAAGTCATAATACAGTCAGACTAAATTTAAAATCCAAACACTCACACATTTTGCTACATCACGACTTTGATTATGACAATACATTATAAGCAAATTATACCAGGGCTCTTAAAATGACTGACTACTTAATGAAAGGCAATAGAGATAGACTGTAAGCATATTATAACCCATACCAGTTGGTCTGCAGATTTAACCTGCCCTGCTAAACCCTGGCGCAAGGAAGCTGAGGCTGAGGCAGACAGATCCTGCACCTGAACCGAAGACAAGCAAGGAACACACAAAAAACAATATAACGAGGAAACAAGAAAGAAGAAAGGCTATAGACGAGAAAATGATGTTTGATTATATATAAGGTAATTATAATATATTTTTCTATGCATGCACCGAAAAGTAGACATTTCATATTGATTGAAGAATTTGAAAAGTTTAACTTTTCAGTGCATGGAAAACATTTCAAAGCAATGGAGAACTTCAGAACATAATATAAGCTGTTAAAATGAGGTTAAATCGTCACATTTTAAAGTAAATTATGATTAATGAAAATTTGAATAGGTAATAAGAATACAATGCAATCATTTAATTATGATGACTGCAGCTTACATTTTTTAAATGGTAATATTGTATGAAAAAGTTTATCAAACAACCCCATGTAATTATTCATGTATGCCATAGCTGTCAAATAACATGGCATTTAAAAACATGTGATAGGTTGCTTACAATTTGAAACAAAAAGGACACAATGGCTTTTTTAAAATTATAAACATTCTGTTATGTCATGGGAAATAATATAAATAATATATAATATTGATTAAGCATAGACTAAACACTGGATTATCCAGAATACAGATTAAAGTTTAGATTTTAGATAGGTGGCTATAATTTAGTAGTGCATCATTATTTTTTAATTATTGAAATGCAAAATTATTACAAAATAGTAATTTAATAGTCTTAAGCTATTTCGCATATCATATACATAAAAAATACATTAAAATAGTCAGATAATAAAACTATTAATGTAAGTATAGCAATTTAAAAATTTAAGTTTTTACCTATTATTAGAATATAGCAGGTGAGTATTACAATGAATAATATTATTATGCACTATGCAAGGATTATTATTATAGCAATAATTTTGTAATAGAATTGCAGACTTTTCAAAAAATGTTAATTTTTATAAAAAGCTAAAGCAGTGAAAATAAAAATTATGTATCACCCAAATTTTCGGTATAATTCACCGAATGACTTTAGAAAAAAATACAATGTATCACATACATCATATTATATAGAGTATCATCAGATTAAATTGATGGAGCCAGCGTGAGAGTTGTGCACAAGCAGATGAATTAAAAGTCAGGATTAAAAATCGATACACATAATATGGAGACATTTACTAAAAAAAGCAAAGGAAATTAAATTAAAATAAAATACATATTTTAATTCCTTATTAAATAACATAATAAAGAGGTTAAAAGTAAATAAAAGTTAAGAATGTCTAACTTATACATATAAATCTAGAAAAAAGGGAGTACAAAGCTAAATGAGCATGAGTCACATAACCTGTGAGTTAGAGCTAAATTAGAAAATAAGGTCAAAACTACTCCCTCAAGTTTATTGCGGGACTTCTCTTCCCAATGAGAATCGCTTATTTGGCTCTCAACCCCACAGTGCAAGCATCACTAGATAGTATAGATACTTTGAGGTTGGGACTGCAAAACAGCCGGTGCTAATATATGGAGCTGCTAGCCTTCAGGGAATGTTCTTTAACCCAAACATGCTAACATTGGAGCTACCTATGTAGGTGTTCCCGCATCTGGTTCTGAGACAAATTTTTGGATCCTTGACCTTCCAGTTGAATAGAGTGCAGGGAGTTGGAAGAATTGGAAGAAATTGTGTATCAATTTGATAAGTATTTTTATAGATGAATTGTAAAAAATGTGGAAATTGTCAAAGTTTTGAGCTAGATGTCTACAATCATTATCAAGTGAAAATATTATTTTTTTAAATATTATCTTATTTTTCTTATAAAAATTCTATATTGTTTCTAATTATTAAATTCATATTATTAATACAATATTTAGAATTTAATTACATATTTTGATTACAGTTTACATGTAAACAATTTTATTCCAAATAAAAGTGAGTATTGAATTGAGTGAGTATACCTAATTGAGAAATAAATAGATTATAATGTATTGAAAGTATATGATTATATAATAACAGTGTAAGTGTTCTGCATTGAGTATATTGTGTAATTAGGTTTTTACTGTATTGTATGCAGTAATGAAATTATATAAGCAAATAAAAGACAGACAAGTTGGCTATCCTTTACTAATGATGGTCCCTATATAACCATTAGTATATTATTATCTTTAGTTCCTCCACCCCGATGAATGACTGCAGTCCCTAATAGGTGTAGTTAGTTAATGGACAGTGTTAAGATTTTTTATGGCAGGCAATATCATATAAAAATCATATAAATATAGTATAATAGTTTATATAATAATTTAGATTTAGTATAGTATAGATTTAAATAGTATATGTACCACAGAATATAATATATGCCTTAGTTACTAAAAAACAACATTTATGTGATACTAGAGACACTGCCCTTATCATATAGTATATGTGGTGTTTATAATTATTTTCTATATATGTATATTATATTTAACTTATTTAGTCATCCAAACCGTATGTTGAAAAAAATGCTATAGATAACTATAATGTTCAAAATGGTGAGGGTCTGTCTCTCCAGCCCCCTTAAATATTCCTAAGAATTTTTCAATGAAAATTATTGCAAAGATGTTGGGAATGCATAACCTAATTTTAAATATAAACAGATAGGAATTGCCAAATATTTGGGAATGTAATTGCCATATAAAAAGACATGGACCCATGTGAGGCTGCATTCTATGTAGCTATCTAGGATATATTCAGCATACATTATACACCCAACCCTATTTTTCACTAGTTAAATTTGAGTAATATTGATAAATATCTGAATTAAAATTGTCATGGAATGTAGGCTGGGACACATGCCCCCTTGCCATATGATAAGGAATCCCAATGCTTATTTCTAAATTAATCTAGTTATTGAATAGATAAAATAACAAAAAAAATTTTCTAATATTCAATATAAAGTTTTTAATCAGTTGCTTAGGTTTTGGTAAAATATTTGTGACACCTAATTTTATATAAAGAAAAACTCCTTAAATAAAATTAGCAATTTAAAAACGAAAATGCTACTAAACCAATAATTTTGAATAGTTGTCAGTTAATATACCTTTTTCTTGATAGCGTCAGTGTCTTGTATCTTTTCTTTTAACTTTTTAAACATAATAAAAACTATTGATTGTTTATAAAATCGAAACACTTTTTGGTTACTGTAGACGCGGAGTTGGTTAAATTTAACGCGCTAAAATAATAGAAGTGTAAAAAAATACAAACAGGATTATAGCTTGCAGTTAGTGTTTTTCATAGTGTTTGTTATGCTGACAATTATGTTTTTAATAAATAAATAACATAAATGCTTTGAATGCATAAATAATATAATTAATATATAAAATATAATTAAACATTAATAAAATTACCAATTTGATTAATTCGACCGATTCTATAACTATATATAATATAGAGTCTTCAAATTAACAATTTAATAGTTAAAAATCCGTTTAATATCGCAAATAATCAATTTTAACTCGTCCTGGAGTCCATCTGGTTACAATAAGCCCAACATACAATTCTACGTACATGCTTTTGAATTTTAGATATTAATTGATTGCAAAGTTTGATTTAGTATATCTATAGTAATTCTACAAAAAATGAATATATCTTTTATTATAACAACTTTAGTCATTTGTAAATCATTGTAACAATATATTAATTATGTAAAATAATAATGTTTTCAACATTTTGAAAAATCTTTTACGATATTTAAAATGTACGTTTCAAAATTGATTGTTCAGTCCTTCTTCTCGTTTTTGGGGAGTGTGCAAATTTTTATTTTTGACGTCCATTGTGATGAGAATAGAAATAAAAATACTGTACTATTAAATTTCTATGGGGATGAGTTATAAAATATCTTTAAAATATCCGAAATAAAATTTGTTTGCTAAATAGTTATATGCCTAAATTTTCGTTACATACCAACGACCTTGTTTGATTACATGTTTTTATAATAATTAAATTTATTTTAAAATTAATCAACTATAGATCGGTTAATTTAAGGTAGATATCAAAACAAAAGTCTATTGTCTAGTAACTGAACATATATTTTGAACTCTTTTGCTATTGTCCTCTCCTGCCTTACACCAGCTTCCGTAAAGTTACATTATATATATCAGGGGTTGGATTAGAATATTAAGTAATTCAACACCATATATATTAGATCTTTTCTACTCAATGTCTATAGTGCATAACTTCATTTAGACTTCCAACAGATTCTGATTTTAATTCATTAAGTGTAATTTGTACAATTGGTGTCTGACAATTATCTTGTCTCTTAATTAATCAAAGCATTATACTTTCACAAGAAATAAAATATAATAATTACATAGATAACATAAATAACTGTAAGCATTCAACTTATAAATAAGATATCTTTACTTTTAAAGATTGTTTGAAGAAAGATGACAAGATGTATAAATTAAAAATCCACATATAATTGTGTAATCAATATGCCACTTAATGACTTCAGTTAGACTGAAGCAAGGAGAACTACTTTTAAATTGTATTTTTACAATTGTATCTGAAAGTAAATGTAGTTCTCTTTGTTTCATGTAATACAGCATTTAGTTTATTCTATCATACAATAGATTAAATACTGCATTACATGAACTATTGGCCATAACTCAGGTTGGGTGAGTTAACATGGACAAAGCATGTACTTTGAACAATTTTCATAATGATCTATTTTACCAACCATGGATGGCTCTTGTCCAGGTGAATTTTAAAAAGATATAATACTAAAACTAAACATTGAAACAAAACAACACTTCATGACTTTTCCTAAAAGTTTCTTGTGGTTATTT
Source organism: Vannuccia rotundouncinata (assembly GCA_034780395.1). Classification (NCBI taxonomy): domain Eukaryota; kingdom Metazoa; phylum Platyhelminthes; order Proseriata; family Coelogynoporidae; genus Vannuccia; species Vannuccia rotundouncinata. The sequence continues at coordinate 5,418 of JAUZNC010023876.1, read as the reverse complement.
TGATACCTTATTTATAGAAATCCATCAGGGATAACTACTGATTTGAACATGTTTTTGGAACTAACTACCATTTCATTTTCATATTTTCTAAGTAATCTCGCATAATAAATATTACCCTACCAGTGTGAAAGTAAAATCTATATTTGTAAATCGTTATTAGACCATGTGGTAGCATCGTCAAGCCAAGTAATAAGTATATAGGTAATATCTAGTTGTAATTGGCTGACAATAACCAATCAAAATCAAGATATTTTGAACATAAATTGGATTGTAAATCATAAACCATTGAAAGTGTTATTGATTTCTATATTTTACTTATATTATATAAAATATATGTGCACAGTATTATGATTTAGTTCACTGCAGTATTGAAAAAATGTTTAGACCTGGAGTTTTTCAGTTTTTAAATGATTTGTGGGATGAAATGAATAATTCTTCATCAGAGGATCTTATCGACGATGGCTCAGAAAGCAGTAGTGATCACTCAGATGAGATAGCAGAAGAGTATGATACAGAACAAAGTGCTGAAAGTGAAGATGATGACCAAGTTGAGCCACCTGTTCAATACATAAGTAAAAATGGTTATATGAACAGGTCTAATCATCAGCCACCACAAATAGGGCATCAAAACCATGCCAATATCTTCATTGACCAGGAAGGACCAGCTCCTCATGTGTACCCACCTGATATTCAAAATAGTTGGACTTATTTTTTTTGGATGACATGGTGAACTTGATCTGCCGGCATACAAATGCCGAAGCTCTCTGTGCGAATCAAGAAGATTATACTGCCAAAGAATGGTTTCCTGTCTGTAGAGAGGAGTTATGTGCTTTTTTTGGAATTCTTTATTTTATTGGTTGCCTACGTGGTGGAAAGCAGAATCTCCATGATTACTGGGACAGTAAAACTGGTCAACAATCTATTATCGCAACAAGGTCCAGAGCTCTAATTCTAAAATATCTTCGCTTTGATGACAAAACCACATGAAGTCAAAGGAAAGCAACTGATTGCCTTGCTTCCATTTGAGATCTTTGGGAATGCTTTCTACGTAATGGCAGGCAATGTGTAATTCTGTCTGCTTTCATGTGTGTCAATGAACAGTTGGTTCCTACTAAAGGACGATTTCCAATCCGAGTGTATATGCGAAATAAACCACACAAATATGGCATTAAAATATGGGTCTTAGCGGATGTGGGGACTGGTTATTTTGTTGATGCGAGGTGTATCTTTGGCGGCGTCCAGATGAACCCGTTGAACATAATCAAGGAGAATGGGTGGTCCTGCAGCTTTGTTGACCATTTTTCAACACTGGGAGAAATATAACATGTGATCTATTTTTTACATCAGTTCATTTAGCAGAAAATCTTCAAAATAGTCTTATTCTGACTGGGACTTTGAATAAGGGAAAAGGGGAGATTCCTCATGTATTTCTTACACGCAACAGAATTATTCATAGTAGCTTATTTGGTTATTCAGGTGGTGGCTTGCAACTGGTATTGTATCAAGCTCAACAGTCGAAATGTGTGATTATGCTATCCTCTATCCATAATTCAAATCATACAAATCCGGAATTGTACAATAAACTTGACGCCATTGTAGATTACAATGCAACTAAATAACCTGTTGACATTCTTGATAGATTGGCTAACACATTTTCAGTTTGAAGGAAGATTCGTCGATGGCCAATGGTAATATTCTTTAATATACTTGATCTGGCTGGCATCAATGGGTATGTGACATGGTTAAAACCTCACCCACAGTGGAACATAAACTGCAGAAGTAATCGCTGCTCAATTTTTCTCAAAGAACTTGCCTTATTAATGATGGTTCCTTGGATGACTCAACGTCTCAAGAATCAACCCAAGGGTGCTTTGCAACCAGCTGTCAAACGTGCTAGGCAACTGTATCTTCCTGCTCCTCCACAGAATAATGTTATTGGACGTTGTGTAATTTGTGTTGGAATTCGAAGAAGGGGAAAACAAACTTGAACTATTTGCAATGCTTATTGCTGCAGTGAACACTCAAGAGTCATTTGTGGAAGATGCAGATAATTGATATTACCCTCATTTTCTACATGTATTACATAGTAACTTTGCACCAAAGATATTTACCTTTAATACATTAATATCATTGTTATTTAAATAGTAAATAAACTGTAATTAGTATATGAAATAACTGTATCAAAAATTTATATTATAGTTTTTATTATTATATATATATATTTTTTATTATCTATATACGTATATATATATATATATTTATATATTAAATGTATTAATAAATAATTACAGTAGTATATATGAACCGTACAATTATGTTACCTAGGTAACTTTATACTATAGTAGAACAAAGGGTTACTATAATATATAATATAAAAAAGGGTAATATCGATATAAAAATCAATAAAATTTATACATTTTTCATTCTTACCTAGACAACATGAATTTTTGGATGGTTACTATATTATAAGGTATGACTATATAAATATTTACTAGCTTTATATATGTAGTATAAACTTTATATAATATATTTCTGTTAAATATATAACAGATGGATGACTCTCATCCATGGTCGGTATTATGGGATCAAAATATGGTCGGTAAAATAGGGTTAACACATGTACATCCAAGAGGGGGTCTGACAGACACCACACCATATCAAATTTTCCATAAAATTGTTAATTCTGTCTGTAAAACAAATCTAATGTTGCCCAAAATTTTTGACTTTGTTAATTAAATAATTGTGATCTAATTAAATTATTTTTTTAATATGCACATCATTGTGCTTTGTCTGCCTACATACCTCATAGACATGCAGCTTGAAATTTCAAAGTTGTATTATATCTCTTGTCAGAACACCTAACTAAGGCTACAGATCTAGAATCTAGAAAACCATATTCTATTCTTTCCTACAATCAAACTAAACCTATGTTGATTGCTTCAACTGGAGTTCAAAAGAATACTCCAATAGAAAACCTATGCATCATTAGACAATGAGATTTTTTGATAATGTATTAGACATTGTGGAAAACAATGCCTGTGTAATTGTCAGACACAACAGGCCTTAATTATTCCCTTCATTTCCCTTCAAAACATAGTCTCCCTTAACAAATTGCTCCAGCTATTCCTAATCAAAGACATGTATCTGTCCAGCTGCCCAAAAACAAAAGAGTCAGCAGTCATGTGATACTTGTCACCAAATGGTGTGTGGTGAACAAAGTAGAGTTACATGAACATGTCTAACTTGTCTAGATAGAGAATAGTAACTCATAGGTGCTTTTCTCTCCCTCCTTTACTTTATCATTGACTTAGTTGTGTATTGGATCTGCAATCCATGTACTTAGGTCTTTGGACCCCTCCACCCTTTACATATTGTTGGTCAAATATTGTTCCCTTTTTAGTCTTTATTTAAGTTTTATATTACATTTTTCATTTTCACAGTTTAGTTAGGGTCAAGGAGCCTTTTCCCAGATTGGCTAGCTTTAGTCCAATCAAGTTTGTGTTTAGTTTTGTATATATAGGAAAGATTCTGTATTCCTTTTATCAAACTTGTTATTATTTTATATGTAAATTGTTTTAATAAAATAATAGCACCAATTAATGAGTTATTATTATCATAAAACCTATTTTACTCAATAATTTTATATAATAATCTTTTTTATATGAATAGACAGGAATCATTCTAAACCAAAATCTCCACTCCCTACTGGACTGTAGGTTAGATTTAAAAATGTGAATTGTCTGTACTTATCTTTTCTATGTCATTCCAATTTTTTATACCTTAGTAAACCAAAATGGATGAATTATGCTGTGATACTGTCTCTCTTAGATAAAATATAACTGCACATTGCAGTATCATGAACATTACTGCACATTCTGATACTGCTTCAAAATATTATCTCAATACACTCAATAATAATCTTGGATGTCCATGTAGGAAAAATTTGGGTTAAATGTGCCAGTGTTAAGAAATATATTATTTTAGAGGAATAGTAAACCACCCTTACATGGCCTGTATTAGCCTAAATAATAATTGAAAACCATCTTCACATCAACATTTTATCAAAGTGGAGTATTACCTCTGTGCAGTCAAGCATGATTTTTTCTATGGCATTTTCATGGACAAGATATTGGCCATTTACTATCTATTTATATATAAAAATAGTCTTGACATGGACAAGATCTTGTTAATAACAGCCATAGACAGGGGGTGTGATTCTTCCGATTTTTTAGAGGAAAATTTGTTTGCCCCATACTGTTTGAGTACATTTAATGTTATATATTGCACCCAATAGAAAAATATATTTAAAAATATTATATTGTGCCCCTGGTATACATTTTCCTGATTTTTTAATCATTTATAAATCACACCCCTGCATAGAAACAAAAATTGTGCATTCAAGGCCCTGGCAGTATGCTGGGGGGATGTAAATGCATCCCTTGCATGACTATCCAACTGAATATTTAATTTTCTCTTTCTTGAACAGATATATGACCAATTATTATATATTATAATGTATCTTCTCCAAATAATAATTTTAAAATATATTCATTTGTAATTATATGTACTGGGAATATGTAAATTGGTTAATTAATAACACTAAAATGATTACAAAGCAGGCAACCAGTTTTGCTCCTGAAATGATAGAAAACCAGTAACTTAATAATTTAATCTATGGAGAAAAATATATAATGTCCTTAAATTAAATCATATTGTTTATATAAGAATTTATTTCTTTTAGGAAAATATACTATTTTACCAAATTATTATATGTTAACTATTTTATTTATTTGGGAATTATATTTAAATGCTATTTTGTTTATTTTTGTCAGTCTTCTGTCATTTTGGGAGTAAAACTGGTTGCTGGCTTCATAACACCTGCATAATAGCACTATTGAAATTAAATCAATTACAAGCAAAACAGTTAAATTATGCTCTAAATAAATAATAAAGTATTATTATTTATAAAAATAATTATATTATTTATCCAAATATTGTCACCTAACCACTCCATTCTCAGTGGCCTGGGTATTATGTACTAGCATTGATAAATTAATTGAACTGGACTTGTCTGGGGGCAATAGCACTACTAAATTTGGTAATCTTTGAGTCCACATTTGTAAAAAAATAATTTTAAAAAGACAATTATGTTAATTAATTTTCTTATATTTCAAAATGAACTGTTGTGATTTTTTTTAAGTGAATTGCAAATCAAAATCTTATTGAAATATGATGGAAACAAGTCATCTGACTTCCTAAACTGACTCATTATAGCACACAAGTATTTGGCAGATCTTCACAATGAAAATTTCATTCTAATATGTCAGCATAAGGAATAATATTGAGGCAAGCAGATGGATGATGGTAAACTACAATTTATTTTCAAATTTAAGGATATTAATAAACATATTATTTTTT
>JAUZNC010023865.1:0-23423 GCA_034780395.1 Vannuccia rotundouncinata | reverse complement strand
AGAGGGGGGAGGGTGGGGGAGGGGGGAGGGGGGATAGGAGGAGGGGGGGAGGGTGGGGGAGGAGGGAGGGGGGGGGTTAGTGACCCTCTTGACAAATCAGGAGCCAGCTAGGTCCCGTGACCCTCTCGACCAATCAGAAGCCGAATTGGTTAGGAAATACACATTCCCTACTACTCAAGGAAGTATATGAACACAAGAGTTGATTAGAAAGGAGTCTACTTAACGGAAGACAAAGCTTTGTTACATCTGTTTAGACCGCTTCATCCCGAATCATCAGTCCAGGAAGAAGAGGAAAGTGCGTGAACATGACCATCTTACCGGTAAATTTACATTTTACAAATTTTTTAATATTTGAGGAAAGTTCTATTAATGTTCTATTTCTCTTATCTCTCCAGGTGCGTATCGAGGTGCAGCTTGCCAGGAGTGTAATTGAAAGAAAAGGCTTTGCGATTTCTAACCGTGTTTTGACTCGCATATCATCTGTGCAGAGGGCTTGGGCAAGGTCGGAGGATGGGACGTTTCGGTTATTGCCCATTCCAAAGAAAGGTATATTGCGATGGACACAGAGTTTGAGGTTAGAAAAACTATGACAACCAATCCGCGGGGGAAAAAGATGAAGACCAGGCTCCGTGACTCTCTGCAGTTTATGTCAGCCTCGCTGGATTCTCTAGTGGGCAATCTTGCTCAAAACAATCTCCGACATACCTGTTAAATTTTTAACTCGGACAACACCTTCACCGAAGTTGCTCTCTCCAAGGGAGTTTTCCCCTATTTCTACCTCCCCGGACAGGACTGCCTCTGAGAAGACCAGCTAGGGGGGTGGTCACGTGACCCTCTCGACCAATCAGGAGCCAGCTAGGTCACGTGACCCTATCGACCAATCAGAAGCCGAATTGGTTAGGAAATATACATTCCCTACTACTCAAGGAAGTATATGAACACAAGAGTTGATTAGAGAGGAGTCTACTTAACGGAAGAAAAAGCTTTGTTACATCTGTTCAGACCTCTCAGACTATTCCTACCTCCCCGGACCGGACCGCCTCAGAGAAGACCAGCTACCTACCAGAGAAGCATTTTTTGATGAAGTCAGTCAGCAGGAAAGCTGAACTCACCGCTACTCTCGCGCGCAGAAAGCCTGGACTCTGCTCGGTTGTACGACTCTGGAAGACAACATGTTGCAGTACCTTCGTCTAGATGTTTACCAGCTTGCCGATGTATTCGATATCTTCCGGCAGCTTACATTGGATGAAGATGGCTTAGATCCATCCTATGATTTGACTTGAAACGGTCTCTTATGAGATTCTGCTTTCAAAATGACTGGTACTAAAGTAAGCATATCTAATAATTTTTCACAGGTTAGGCTTCTTAAGGATGCAGATAGAGGGAGACATACGTGGAGTTGAGAGAGGCATTTCGTAGTGAGAAGCATACGTTTCGGCATAAAATTCGTCAATACTCACCATGTATCCTTAAACACCTCGCATCTCGGACTCGTATGATGAGGACAACCCAGAAGTAGACCTACTCTATGTGGACGCTAACAACCTTTATGGCCATGCAATTTCTCAAAAGTTGCCCTAGTCTAATTTTGAGTGGATTCCAGAGAATGAGATTCAGAATCTGGATATACTCAACTTTAACTATGATGGGGAACTCGAATATCCTTAGGAGGTACAGCACTGCACCTGCGATCCACACTTCGCACCTGAGAAATGTGATCTTCCGGAACGGTAACTGACGGATTTTATGCAGGATCAATGGCGAGGACTCAACGGTGGCAAGGAAAAGGGGTTTTGAGGCACTACTAAGCTCCTTTTGACTTACTAAGACAAGACGGAATATATGGTTTACGGCCGACTTCTACAATTCTATCTAGTACAAGGTATGAAATTGACCCGATTTCGACGCGCTATTTAGTTCAACCAGTCGGCATTCTTCGAGCCATATATCTCCTACAACTCTCGGAAACGTCCGGCGGCATCCAACTCATTCGAGAAGGATTACTACAAGCTTCGTAAAAATGCGTGTTTCGGTAAGACGATTAAAAACGCCTGAAAACGGTGAGTAATGTTTAGTTTAATTATAATATTATTACCTGATTTTCTAATACCTCATAATTTCCATCTTTTAGAATGAAGTTTCGCCTCTGCGCTACATAAGAAAGACTCCTCACATTTTCTTCCGGAATTCCTCAGCTCTGTCATCTTCAACGACAGTCCGATTAGGGTTCACCTCGCCAAGGATCAGGTTCTTCGGGGAAAACCGATTCATATCGGACAAGCTGTCCTCGACCTCTCCTAGCTCATCATGTATAAGCTACATTATGATTCCTTCACATCACACGCTATGCCTGTCAACTTGGTAGTTCCATTGACATCATGGGTCATGGGCGGAGACAACTGTAGACGACTGGGATCAACGTCGGCAGGGATCTCATCCCCATGAAGTACTGGACACCTCCAACCATCCGCCTACCCATCCAGAATTTTCCAACACCTGCAAGGCACGACTGGGATGCATCAAAGACAAGGCAGCTGGCAAACCGTTTCGTGAGTGGATCTTGCTCCGGCCGAAGTGTTACTCCATGTTAGCCATTGACGGCAAGGAACTCAAGCGAGCCAAGGGAGAACGACGGGCTACGCTGAACATGGAGATCACTTATGATAACTACAAGAGTAGTATGGAAGGGTCATATCTACCTCCCCCCGCCTTTGTCCTGTCAACAAAGCTCTTGCACCTCGCCTAGTTAAATTTTTTACGAATGAGAATCGAGTATTATGCTATATAAAGAGGTGTCTAAGTAGCTGTATTCATTCCCATTTCTTCAGAGCTCAAAGTAGTTCGTCTCCTCGTCAGCAGTCTTTTCATCTTTAGTTTTCGATTCAAGTCTCTCTCTCTCAGTCTACGGTCCAGCTACAGTCGTCTCTCAGACTACAGTATCTCAACGTCGCAACACTCTACAGTCTCTCTCAAAGTCGCATCAGTCTACAGTCTCTCTCAAAGTCGCATCAGTCTACAGTCTCTCTCAACGTCATCATCGTCATCTCTCTACGCAATGTCTGGCAACAATACAATAATCCATCCAACATGGCTTCCGTTGATGCCTTCAAGAGAAGTGCCTAAACTTTATCGATCTCAGATGTGATGTTCACAAGTCCCATATTTGTAAATTTTGAGCTATCCTACAACGTTGGAGACAATTTATAGTGAACCTCGTGACCATCTGAGTGAAAAATTTCGATATATCGAACTGCAAGCTACAAATAGGCTTTCTTAATTTCTTGACAACTCGGCAAACGCTCCCAACCTACACAAAACGATCAGAGACTCCTTCAAATAAAACACCAGTCTTCGTCCAACGTTTAGAGAAAATTCCTATATTTTTTGGGCGAAGATAGGTCGACAAGCTACTGGATTTAGTTTGGCTGGTGAGCCTATGCGTATAAAAGACATGACTGAATCAGCCCCCCCCGGTATGGATAAGATTAAGTAGAACAGTATCCATATCGCGATTAGACTTTTCCTTTAAGAGTTCTCTCGCCACAATATCTAGTAGTGGAAACCATCCAGACGTATTCACTTCATCCATGTTGAGTATGTAATGAGTGGAGATGAGAATGTTTTTTTTTATAGGATACTCTTGCGGGGGAGAAGTAAGAGGTGATGACATTAGCCCATCACTGCTGGATAACTGATTTGTTAAGCGAATGGTCAATGAAAATATGACACTTGTAAGTAGTAAGATAAAACTGATAATAATTACTATTACAATTTGTCGTCCTTTTTCAAAAATTTTTCGAATCGGGCGTCCATTCTCATACATTCTTTGGAATGATAAAACGTGGAAATATAGGTTCTCCAATATTTATAATGAAACTATAGATGATAATAGTTACACAGATTTTCAGACTTGTACTCATTATTGTCCAAGTTTTAATTTAATTCACAATCATTATTGTTTATAGGTTCTGACACTCTATTTGAAATCGTCGAAAATACGGTTGTATTTATGTTCTCGATATGTTGAATAAATTTGAAAATAATAATAGTGAGACAGATTTGTAGAATCTGTAGACTTCATATTTCCTATCAGTCTTGAATATACACAACTTTTCGTCACATTGTTTATATAATTGTAAATATAATGCATAGACGCGCATTGCAGTCAACTTAGAATGTGAAGTGGGAGAGGTGTGGGAATAATTCCTGCAAATTATCACAAATAATATGTAATTTAGAGCGATATGTGGCACCCATTATCCCAAGATTTTCTGTAGGAAATATATTGACGTAGACAGGATTCCATTTCAAAATTTTTAAAGCATGGAAAATTTCAGGTTCATATTGCATTGTACTATCACGACTTGATGATTGCATGAAACAATAGAGGTGGATTCTTCTTCCCAAATCAAAGGTGAATTTCTCCGTTTGTAAAACAGGCGGCTCCAAAATATAAGTACCATATGGGAGATGGTGTAGTATAAAGGTTATGACTGCATTCAGATTTATATCAGCTCCCATAATACGGAATTTACGGGAGGAAAAAAATTAGTAAAGTCCATTTTTAGCACATTTCACACGATACATATAGTGTTTTCGTGTATAATAGCGGATACAAATATTGGCCTGCATAATTGGATGAAACAGACAATCGAAAATAGTCCATGAAACACTTTATTGACACATGTAGATGACATTGATGAGAGCAGGAGAAATACGACCATTTTCCAAAATATTTTCTAATTACTGAAACAATATCCCTTCATCTTTCCTACTTATACACTAGAATAACTATAAACAAGAGTTTAAATGAGTTATTTGAAAATAAAATATGGATTTCACTCTAAAGCATATGAGCCCCATGCTAGTCGTGGGACCGAGCATGTCTGGAAAGACAACAATTTTTGAAAATTTGATTACTCACTGTGGTTCACAGGCAGTCAATAGGAGGGACCTAAAATGAATAAGGATGAATATAGCAATTATTAAGGATTGTCTGATTCCTTCGAAATGGTTCAACCCTATGATTTGGTTGTTTTGGACGATTTAATGAATGAGATGGAAAACTCCAAGATTCTTAGTAATTTATTTACGCGTATGGTTCCTCATACACCCTGTACTGTTATTTCAATCAGTCAGAATCTATTTCAAGGTGGAAAAGAAGCTTGAACACGTACTCTTAATACTCAATATATGGTCCTTTTTAAAAATCCACGCGATGCAAGTAAGGTTGAAGTATTCTCACGTCAGATGTATCCTAGAAAGGGGATATTCCTTACTAAGGTATTTGAAGATGCAACTTCGAAGAAACCACATGCATACCTTTTCATCGATTTAAACCAAGAAACACCTCATGAGTACAACGCATACGTACACAAATTCACCCGAATGAAACGACTAAGATTGTTGAATATCAAGATGTTATAATTGATAAGCTACCAGACGATAATATACTATCTACTTTTGAGAGTAACAATATTGCTCACGGGAATAGGAGTGATATACATTTAAAAAAATTGGAAACATGAAATATCTTATAATGAAAATGCTTGTTAATATTTTTGGAGACAAATGGTCTCTGAATTATAATACAGAACGTAAAAGCTGAGATTTTAAAAAAAATTGGGAAAATTTCCGAAAACTCACTATAACCATCTATTTGGCTATTATACTAGGATTTCATTCTCTAAACGCTACTAGCAATATTTAAGGAAGATTTCACCTTGAGAAAAAACATGCATCAACTATACAAGATTGTACATCTACAGAACACAGTCTTATAGCAAATTATCCTCTGGCTAACTACAATTTTCACGGAATAAATAAATTATTGATTGCGCCTTTGAAGAATAATGATTACAATACCGACTATAGATGTAATACTATCAAATACATAAATAAAATAGAACCAGATCAGCATAAAAAAGTCTACATTCAACCTGGTCATTCATTATCAGCGCGATATGGAGCTTGAACAATACATTAATAAAACATAATTGAAAACTAAATGTAATACCAATCTCGAATATGATGCAGCATAGAATAGATTTCAATGGATTTTCCCGGATGATGCTAAACCTGAACTCCTTTTTGGATCAAAATATCTCACACATTCTTGGATTTGATAAAATCAGATTAAAAAAAACAATAAAGGCAAAACATGCACCAGATCTACGACATGGTATCTATTCTATATGTATACTGTGATATATGCTCCGAAATTATTGTCGGTGACGCGCTGGAACCATTACTTCGCACTTTACATTTCCCAACAAGCGCCTTTGGTGATTCTATCGTCATTCTATATGATAGCCCGATACATGTCCCCTCTATGAAAAGGTTAATTGACACCATCTCGATTAAAATATGCGGTGATACCGGTCAACCATAGCTTTTACCATAAAGCAGGCTTTGATTGAAAGAAAGAGTTTTCTTCGAGTACGTAAAGTTCTCCACTTGATGATTCTTAGAACCGATACGCCGTTGTGAGAGCGAAAAGGTGGTCTTCTCCTGAAAGGCCTTCTTGTAATTATCGTGAGCGATCTTCATGTTGAGGTAGCCCTTCGCACTTTCTTGGCTTGCTTTAATTCCTTGCCATCAATGGCCAACATGGAGTAGCATTTCGGCCGGAGCAGGATCCCCTCGCGAAACGGTTTCCCGGCAGCCTCATCTTTGATGCATCCTAGTCGTGCCTTGCATGTGTTGGAGAAGTCTGGATGTGTGGGCGGATAGTTGGAGGTGTCCAGCACTTCGTCCCTTCTAAGCATGGGGATGAGATCCCTCCCGACGTTGATCCCAGTTGTCTTCAGAAGGAAAGAGTCGGTGTCCCCGCCTATGTTGTCAATGGAACCACTGAGCTGACTGGCATTGCGTGCGAGTGACTCATAATGCAACTTGTACATAATGAGTTTTGAGAGATCGAGGACGGCTTGTTCGATATTGATGGGTTTGTTCAACAGAACCTGGTCCTTGGAGAGGTGAACCCCAATCAGATTATCATTAAAAATAACAGACTGAGGAATTCGGATCTCGAAGAGAAGGTGAACAGGCTTTCTTGGTAAGTGCAGAGGCGAAACTTCATTCTAAAAGATGGAGATTATATGGTATTAGAAAATCAGCTGATATTATAATTTTAATAGATATTACGGACCGTTTACGTACATTATCCATCGTCTTTCCGAATAAAGCTTTATTACGCAGCTTATAATCCTTCTCGAATGAGTTGGATGCTGCCTGACGAATCTGGTAGTTGTAGGTGATAAAGGGCTCTAAGTATACCTACTGGTTGAACCGAAGAGCGCTGCGGATTCGGATCAACTTCATACACTGTACTAGGTAGAACTGAAGCAGCCGGGCGTGAACCACATATTCCTTCTTGTTCCATTGAGTCAGGAGAAGCTTTTTAGTGCCTCTAAACACATTGTCCTTGCCGCCGTTGAGATGGCGCCATTGTTCCCGCATGAAATTCGTCAGGTACCTTTCTGGGAGTTCTCATTTCTCAGGTGCGAAGGGTAGATCGCAGGTGCGGTCTTGTACCTCCTTAGGATATTCTAGATTCACCTCCAGGATATGTCCCACGTCTCCATCATAGTCAAAGTTGAGTATGTCCAGAGTCTGAAGTTCATTCTCTGGAATCCACTGAAAATTGGTCAGTTGCAGTTTATGGAAAAGTGCGTTGCCATAGAGGTTGTTTGCATCCACGTACAGTAAGTCCACCTCCGGCTTCGTCTGGTCGTATGAGACGGGGATGTGGGGTGTCGAAGGTCATACCACCACGAAGGTCATACCACCACGAATACCGCTCTCCACGAAACAACAGAAATTGATGTCTTCGAGAAGCCCAAACTGAAAAACAGTAAATTATTATTAGATGGTGAGGATTATAAAAAGAGAGAAATAGAAATATTTACTTTAGTACCAGTCATCTTGAACGCCGAATCCCATGAGAGACCGGATAAAGTCAAGAAGTAGGCAGGATCCAAGCCATCCTCATCTAGTGTGAGCTGCCGAAAAGTCTAAAAAACATTGGCAAGTTTGTAGACATCTAGACGTAGGTATGCCAACATGTAGTCCTCCAGAGTCGCACAGCCAAGCAGAGCCCAGGCTTTCTAAGCACTTGAGTAGCATTCGATAGTGCACACCTGCTGGCTGAGATCGTCGAAAAACTCTTCTCTGGTAGGTAGTTGGCCTTCTTTGAGGCATTCTGGTCCGGTGAGGTAGGAGTAGGGGAAAACTCCCTTGGAGAGAGCAACTTCGGTGAAGGTGTTTTCCGAGATGCAAATCGATCGGGTATGTCGGAGCTGGTGCGGAGCAAGATTGCTCACTAGGGAATTCAGCGAGGCCGACATGAACTGCAGAGAGTCACGGAACACGATTTTCATCTTCTTTCCCCGTAGGTTTGGTGGAATAGCCTTCCTAACCTCAAACTCAGCGTCCATCGCCATATAGCGCTCTTTTTTGGGCAATTACGGATACGTCCCATCCTGCGAACTTGCCTAGACTTTCCGCACCGATAATATGTGAGTCATATCCCCGGAAATTATGGAAAAACACGAGGAGGAAGTTGTCGCGGAGCCTTTTCTTCGTATTGCATTCCTGACAAACTGCACCTCGATACGCACCTGGTAATATGAGAGAAAATGTATGAAATTATTAGAATTTTATTAATTAATATTAATGTTTGAAAAATAAAAAAAACTTACCGATAAGATGGTCATTCTCACGAACTTTCCACTTCTTCCTGGACTTCTTCGGGTTGAAGCGGTCTGAGCAGACATAGCAGAGCATTGTCTTCCGGTGAGTAGATTCTTCTTTGATGGACATTTGAACGGCTTGACGAGCCTTGATCTGGTTCCACTCGTACAATTCCTTGGCCAGAGCAAAGAGTGCAATCATTGCCATGTGCACGCAGTAGTCAGCGAAAACCTGATAAAAGCTGTCGATCGGCTCGAATTCCTGGATGTGGTACTAGGAGGAACGATATAGCAGCTGCTTTGTGTTCAACTCTGTTCCCGTTCTTCTGTAGGAAACACTCAATATCAGCGTAGACGACGTAGGGCAGGCGCTGTACGGCCTGATACTTCTCGAATACGTAATGAGTCTTCTCTGATGATGGTACCAGTGTCTCTGGCTGATCCGTGTAGCAGTATTCCCGATGCTTGTCCAGATATTCGTTCTCTTAAACGGTTGGAGACAGCGTTCGCAGCGTTTGCGTCAATGGGTGGATTGTATGTCTTTTGCGCATGAGTTGAGCAGTCGATTTAGGTTGGCGATTCCTACATAATGGGACTTTTCTTTCTTCTTCGAAGTGACTGTCATGATGTTGAAAAGTCGAGGCTCTCGATCGTCGAGGTCTCGGATAGTCACAGGTGCGCAGCTTACGTAGAGAGTTGTCTTCATTCTCCTAGATCCACTCTAGAAAATTAACAAAAATGCCCGGGTTCAACTTCTCAAACCGCGGGATATCGGCAGCTGTGATAGGGAAAGTCAGGCAGGTAACGTTGAGCTCATTAGCCCACTTGTCAAAGGATGCTATCCGGCGGCTTCGATTATGAGCATTAACATCATTATAGTGCAGGATGAAAAGAACTGCATACATGAAGCAGTTGCCTTTGTCCCCGTTGTTAATGTTGATGGCGGCCTTATTCACCTTGAGTCTTGGCGGGAGTTCCACTGCCCCGCGGCCGCGACGGTTGGGAACGCTATGGTAGCTGGTGATTCTCATGTTGAACGACTCGACCGTCTCAATTACCCAGTTGGATCCATTCTGAATAAATTCCTCAATCTTCCTCATAAGCCCGGCCTGAAAAAATCAGAAAATTTAATATTAAATTGTGGAAAGAAATATATATATACTTATGATCACATTATCAAAGAACATATCACTTGACACAACCATTGCTGGAAGCGAAAAGATTTGCTGCTCAGAGCGTAGAATATCACCGGTACTGTGGTCGATTTGGAGGATTCTCAGGGCGATAACAGGCTGGACATTGCACTCTATGCAGCATTGAGTAGGGTCGCTACCGTGCGGTTGATATCCTCTCGGATGGATGATAGAAACTCAAAAGGTTGGATGGGAGTATCAACTGGTTCAAACCATATGTAGCGCACGGCACTATTCATAGCTGAGCAGTTCTGAAAACGATGCGATAATTTTGCGATATTCCTCCATCATAGGTAGAGGTTCAGGGAAACAGGTCTGGCGGTGAGAATGTAGCTAAAAATAGTCTCGGAATATTTGTGAGCATTGTCCACACTTAAAATATCGTTTATAGACATCATTGGGGAAGGTAGATGACGATGATGTGAAGGCTGATGTTGAAGAGGAAACGGGAGAGGCTGGTACTGCTGGTGAAGCAGGAGGGGTCAGTGCTGGAGAGGCTGGTACGGCTAGTGATAATGTAGGTGGTGAGGCTGAAGGGATCGGTGCTGGAGAGGCTAATACTGCTAGTGATAATGTAGGGGGTTGGTCTTGAGCAGAGATGGGTGCTGGAGTATTTATGACGTAATCATATAAATCGAACTCCACTGGAACTGGCGGGGCAGGTAGTCGCGATGCCACAGTTCCAGAATCCAACTAATCTCTAACTGACGGTGCAGTATCCGGTGGACCTGTGAAAAACTCCAGCATATCCAGCCTTTCTTGTGTAGAGTTAGCGTTTGATGGTGAGGCTGGTTCGAACAGAAACTCTTCTAAATCGAACTCCACTGGAACTGGCGGTGCAGGTAGTCGCGATGACGCAGTTTGGGTAGGTGCGTTAAAAAATTTATCCAAGTCAAAGCTGGGATAGATTTCGGATGCATTCTCAACTGAGGGTGCAGGTATTCGCGATATCTCAGTTGGGCGTACTCTCAAGTCTAGAGGCATCTCTGTAGAATTGGAAGGGGGAGCTGCTTCCATCCTGAGATCCAGAGTAGAATGCTGCGACGAGAGAGCAGTAGATGAAGAGGTTGGGCGTACAGTAAGGTCCAGAGGCTCCTCTGTAGAATTGGACCGGATTGAAGGAGAGGTTGATGAGGGAGCTGCTTCCATCCAGGGATCCAGAGGCTCATCTATATGAGAAGCTTGGATCCAGCTGTTGAAGTCGCCGATGGTAAAGTCGACGAAATATTCGGCCAGAATTGGAGACAGCGCCGCCATGAACAGATCAACTTCCTGCTAGAAGACTGCTGAACTATCATCCGGTCTTGAGGGGTGAAATATCGAAGAACTTTTTGGATCTGGAATCCCCAACGACTCCATTACGAATGAAAGCTCATCTGACTGCTCATTATCAGTAAATCTCATAGTCTAACATTAGAAAAATAGATAATTTTACAAGTATTTTGTTGTGAAAGAGAAATTTAGGCAGAGCTCCTCGGCGATTTTGAATTCAATACAATTTTTAAAATGACTTTAAAATAAATAAAATTTAAAAATTATTAGTATTTTAAATTAATAGAAATTTGGGAATAGCTCTCCCCTAGGGCATTATTTTATTTGTTTTTGTTTTTAAAAGTATCAGAAATTTTGGCGTCGATCTCGAGCCCATATTGTAATTAATATTGCTTAAAATAAAATATATAATAATAAAGTTAAAATATATAACTCATACATGATTTCATTTAAAAGAATTAGTAATTTTGGCGTCGATCTCGAGCATTTTATTACATTTAATATAACCTCTAAGGTGATATGATATTTTTAAAATGACTGCATAAAATCATGAAAATAAATTACAAAATATTGTAAATATAGTGAAAAATATTATTAGTACTTTAAAATTATTGCCAATTTGGGCGTCGCTCTCATGCGAATTTAAAAATGACTCGTAAATAAATGAACGACAATGATAATATAAAAAATATATACTGCACAAATGTATTGTTATTAAAAATTTATTTTTTGCAATCCGTCATAGCCATTTTATACAAACATCCTGCCACCTAATATGAACAGGAGTAATCTGACAAGGCAAATGAGTTTACTGATCAATAGCTGATATGGAACTCTACAGACATTCCTCTCAATGGTTTACACTCTTGCGCCCGCCATTAATAGAGTATTTAAACCATATCCACAGGATCATCCCAAGCAAGGCTACATCATAAATTAAACTTAATTAAAGTATATGTACGCATGGTAAGATTATACTAGAAATTTACATTGCCATACTGTGTCTCATTAGTCAACTAGTTAAAAAATATTGAAAAATTTGAGCAAAATATATTTTCAAGTAATATCCAAAAATAGTTGTATATGAAATTAATTTCAAAATTATAAGTAAGAAAAACAAATATTTTTTTTTGTTTATTTTATGTTAATTTTTAATTTTTTATATTTTTAAATTTTAAATTTTTTTTATTTATTTTAAAATTAAAAAAAAAAAAAATTTTAAATTGTATTTAAAAATATAATAATAATGAAATAGTATGCACTTACTCTGAGATAGTAACATACATAGGCAGAGAAAAATAGTAATAATAATGCGGACGAGAGCGACAAGGAGGCGACCGTGTGAGAGCTCGTAAAGATGTGAATGAAAACAGCGAGTTGAGCATCTCCTTATATTGGATTTTTACTGGAATTAGCCGGACTCCTATTAGATAATAATTTAACTAGCAAAGCGTAAACAAAAGGGGGGAGGTAGATATAACCCTTCCATACTACTTACAAGAAGGTCTTTCAGGAGCAGACCACATTTTGACATATAAAACGACGTATCGGATCGAAGGACCACCAAGTGGCTAACTTTACGTATTCGAAAAAAACTCTTTCTTTCTTCGAGGACAAGAGGGCATAATAATCATCTTCTCAACGGGCCAAGTAAAAGGCCAACGAGAAAATGGTTGAACAATCTTCCTCGCATTTGTGAGCCGAAGGCAAAGAGACTTCGAGTTGTTTAATTTGAATATCTTTTTCTCCAATTAAACTGGAATATTATATTTTTCTCAAATGTGAACATTTCGACATAATTGTAGTATTAATATACTCTGATTTTATCTTTTTATTTTATTTCATTTATTTTTTCAGTTGTTATTTTATTTCATTTAATAAGACATAGAAAGAAGTAAAAAAATATTTTTAAAAACATTTTTTTATTTCAAAAATTAACCTATACATGATAAAATATTAATAGTAATAACATGGACTCTATGATTCTTATTATATTAGAACTGAAACATATTAAATAATTAGCATGTTAATATAGATAATAGAGACAAATAATCATAGTTATTATTTAACCATAAATAAATTGTTTACAGAATTGTTGATGATTTCTTCATGAACGTCTTCGAAAATGAAAAATTAGAACAGTTTTACCCTAAATGAAGGGTACAAACGGTCCAGTATCATTGCATATTTCAATTGACATAGTATCGATATAAGTCTTCATGCAGGGTACATAAATCGGATTATTATAAATAACGTCTACGTTTTTACCGAAAGCAATAGTAGGGAAGCAAACTGTTCGCAAAAGCGGGACAAGGGAGTTTCCAACAATCATCTCATAACATGCATCGCAATAGACATATAGACTATGAATTCCTCTCCCTAGAACTGGTGAATGTTTGTCAGTTGAGGTTTCAGTTATTTCCAATTGATAAAATCCCAGAATATGCTCCAATTTTTGCTTATGCAGTAGATATATTTTTGCTTTCCTTCTGGCGAAAAGTCCCATTTGAATCGATTTAAAGCAGCATCGAAGGAAACAGTAATCCCATAGTCATTCTGTAGATTTGTTTTGATTTCTTGATAATGTTTACCAATTCTCCTGATGATTTATAATAGCCAGATGGGATGGGATAATTAGTTGATTTTTTAGGTATCCATTTTTTAATAATTTTACTACTGGTGTACTACAACAGCACTGGTTATATAAAATGATGAACTTAATAATGAGATGTTTAACCCCATCAACAGTATGCTTTGCAAGTGGAAATGGTGCTTTCCATGTCCTTGTACTTTACTGAATAATCGGTCTAAATTTATTAAGCCATACAATTTTATCCATTCTTCTGAAGGCATCCAAACGAGAAACTAGAGAATAAAACCCTATATGATAGCAAGCTGTTTGCTTAAAACAGTTTTTTTATAATTTTTTATTTGATATTTCCACTTCAATTGTGAATCGCTACTCCTTAGAGCCATAATTTAACAATAAGCCATCAATATAGATTTTGGTCTACATTTTAATGCTGGTGTAAGATTTTTTGTTAAAAGATATTCCATTTGCCTTTATTTTTGTATCCGCAATTGGTGACAATCGTGTCATATTAAATCGAGAAAATTTCTCTTCTTCCATAACTTTGATGCCGATAGATTGTTTGTCTATGGTTTTTATGCTATTCACAAATGATTTTTCCACAAGACCCATTTCCCATTGATCGGCATCGTTTCCGAGATCAATAGATGTATGCAGTTGAGTCATAATTCCCAGGGCGTATTAGTCTCGTCAAAAACTCTATGATTAACATTACTGGCGAGAATAATATGAAATCCATTGCTAATAGACATGTTCATTAAGTCGATGTATTTAAACCTAGTTGTATATTGTTTATACTCACCCATTAGACAATTATTAAGAAAATGGCAAATTGAGTTAATCAATTTCTTTATATTGAAATTTTAATAAGAATGCATGTATAGAAAGATTTTAAAACAGCATTATCAAATTTATATTCATAAAAAGACTATTAAAAGTAGCACAAAATTATGAAAAATAATTTTTAATATGAGAAAGTACATATGAGTCAGCATTTTTACATGTGAGTAATTGTTTTTGTGTATCATTCATATCATGTTGAAGAATAAGACGGTGATATAAGCAAAAGAGACAATAAGCACCACATATATTAGTTAATGGTACTTGAATAAACTGTCTATTGAAAATCCAACCTTAAGAACAATGTTAATTCATCCAGAGTTGTATGCGGGATGTCAAACACTTATCGGCGATTATTATAGAGAATGACCACGACGATCTAGTGCGTCACTGGTAGGTTAGCAGTGTCTGTATTGACTATGAATCCAAGTGATCTATTTTTAGGATTTAGTGGAGCTGATTGAGAGGATATATTCCAAGGAAATAGTTTAGTTGGATTTTATTGATAATTAGGCTGAGTTCCTGACTAGTTAGCATTTTAATCTTTGTAGTCGACGAGAACGTCAGGCTGTCGTGTAACTTCCACTTTTCCATCACATATCGCCATGATTATTACATTTATAGTGCTTGCAAGTGCATTAGCAAATTTGAGCTCCAAACGAAGATAAACCTCCTGAGCATGTTCCATCAGTGAGAGATCAGGTGTCAGATTGAAACCGTAGAGGTTATATTCACCTGAAGCATATTCCTCAAGTTTAAAACCAAACTCCTCATTGCGTTTTAAGAGCTCGAGACTTTGTAGGAGAGTCATGTATTCACGAGTGCACATTCCAGTTGCATAGTTGGTAGTCAGCGGTCTAAAGGGTAGATTTGTACCATCCTTATAGAGAGCCATATGATTCATTTTATAATTTTGAAAGTTATAGGGATTTGTTGTAACATCGCCATTATAAGCCTTATTATAAACCATTCCCACAATAATCAACTTGGGCATATGTCCACGAAACAACCCCTCCTTATTATGACTCATGCTCCCCTGCGGGATGGTATAGGTAAGCATTTCAGTATGCTGGACTGGGTATATGGCATTATGGGTTAGAAGTTGTCTCTCATGCTCCAAAATGATACTTGGGGAAATTTTTACTCTTTGGATATGCAGCACTGCATCGAGAATTTTAATTCCTCCACCCGCAACCCTCATGTAGAAATCAGACTTGGCTCGGTTGAGTTTAATATGAAAATGCAATTGATTGAGTAGGTATTTAGGTTTTGCTATTTAGAGTGCTTGCCAGTCGAGCTAGTTGGGAATCATTTTTTGATTGAAGAATAGAAGCATATTGCTGAGAATAGCACGATAGGGATATAGTTTTACTTCTCCCTCCAGCTGTGTCTCACCCATAATCAGTTTGACATCAGAGAAGAGACTATGTAGAACATTATTGACGGGAGCATATGTTTGCGCATTAGCTTGTGTAAAATCAGTTCCAACTGTCTTTACAACTTTAAAGCTCAGCTACAAAAAGGTATCATTCAGATCAATATATTCAACAGAGGAACCGGAAATGAAAAATTTTATTCGGGCATTGTCTTGAGAGACGCTATTAAGGGGATGAATATCCACCCATTGCGCACAATCCATAATCATTTCCATCGGTCGTTGATCAAAAAGACCCAACTCGGACTTGGTACAGGGACAGTCACTATCTGTGAGCAACATTCTTAAAGTCCAATATTCTTTGATGAGGTAGATTTATTTGTTGTCTTCTTCTTCTTTTTGCCTAAGTGTCTACGTTGCCCTTTTCTTTTCTTAGATGGGCGAACATAAGATTTTTTAATTTTTGTTTATAGGCCTCTTACTACTGCGACCGGAGCCCTTTTGGTTAGAGTTGGTGGGAGCTAGAATATCCTGTCCAATATATTCACGACTTATGTGAGCGATTTCATTCCTCGCACGCTTTCTAATATTTTGACGAATATCTTTATGATTCCCTGTAACGATATCTCCAATGAGACCTGTACCAACTTTAACAGTAGATTGAGAAACACGTTTAGCCTTTAACATGTGTGGCATTAATTTTTTAAGAATCGGAATAGCAAATCTTCTAATGGTGCTGAAGAAACCTCCAATTTGAGGCATTGAGTGTCCAACCATGATTAGTTCTTATAATGAGATCAAATTTCTTCATCATTGTTTATAGACGCTTTTGAAAGTGTAGTGTAAAAACAGTTTTTCATTCAATAAATGGTGCAAGTTGACCGGTATCATTACATATTTTAATTGAGATGGTATCAATTGAACGTTTCATACAGGGGACATATGACGGGCTATTATATAGAATGGTAATAGAGTCACCAAAGGCGCTTGTTGGAAAATGTACAGTGCGAAGTAATGGTACCAGCGCGTCACCGACAATCATTTCCGTGCATATATCACAGTATACATATAGAGAAAACATACCATGTCGTAGATCTGGTGCATGTTTTGCCTTTATTGTTTTTGCTTATCAGATTTTATCAAATCCAAGAATGTGTGCGATATTTTGATCCAAAAGGAGTACCTGTTTAACATAACTTGAGAAAATTCATTTAAATCTATTCAATGCTGCTTCATATTCGAGATTCGTTTTATATTTAGTTAGCAATAATGTTTTATTAATAGCTTGTTCAAGCTCCATAGGGCTCTGATAATGATTAGGTGGAATGTTGAGTAATACTTAGTCACGATTTTAATATTATTACCATCATCTCTGACAAAATCATTATCATCCTCAAATGGTTCGATTATTAACTTTAATATGTTGTTTCTAAGTCTACGAACAGCCGGTGGATATTCTGCTGTTACACTGTATTCTGTAGATGTAAAATCACGTATAGTTGATGTATGATTTTTCTCAATGTAAAATCTTTCCATTAGATCTGTAGTAATACTGATTAGAGAATGAAATTCTTGTATACTAGCCAAATGCTTGGTTATAGTGAGTTTTCAAAAATTTACTAATTCTGTTTAAAAAGTATCGTTTTATTTGTGCATCATAAATTAGAGACCAGTTGTCCTTTTTAATTTTCACAGGCAGTGGCATTACACTAAACTCTCTGCCATCGATGACATCATTTACACTTAGAATAATCGGAACACTATACCATTCTTTCTTTTTAAACAGATGTTCTATTTTAGGCTTTGATATTCAATCAATCGTAAGTTTTCGATATTGAACTTTAGGCGATGAAACTGTAATGCTCTACGTATCAATAGTTTTGAGCGCGTTTACGAAAGAGATCTCAACAAGTCCCATCTCCCACTCATCAGAAGTATTTTTCAGCTCAATTGAATTGCGTAGTTGGGTTAGATACTGAGACGGGGTATTTCCTTCTTCTGCTTTATAGTTTACATTGCTGGGTAGGACAACATGAAAACCGGAATTAGTATGGGGCATCTTAAACTCTCTCAATTTTGCTATATTCTATCCATGTAGGTTGTTTATAACTCCGCCAACGGACAAACGCCTCTTTTTTTACCCCTCTCCATCGTGTACGTATACTATAGTTGACTGGGTTAAACTTTGAATTAACACTATGCACGATATATTCCTCTTCAAACCAGTTGGGTTCATATCCTTTGTCAAAGGTTGCCTTATAACGAAAAATTCGTACACGATCTCCCATAAAAACTTTTGTCTTCTTTTTTTTGGATGAGTTATTAGTACTTTCTCCATGTACATATAACCATACATCTGTTTCATTTTCAGACGTAACATCTGAAGGAGCCATACCAATAGTACGGTGAATACTATGATTATAGGAGTCGAGTAGTTTCGGTAGAAGTGTTAGCCACTTGTGATTCCCCTGTTTTGTAAAAGCTCTCCACATGCGTGATTTGAGTGTTCTATTAAATCTTTCTACAATTGCAGCCATATACTCTGTTTTAACACTAAATTGGTCAATTCTAAACTTTTCTCGGAGATAATTGCGTACAAGTCTATTTTCAAACTAAAAACTCTGATCCATTTAAGGACGGCGGGACACTCGACCGTGTGTCATCTTCCTGAATAGGGTTTAAAAGGCAGCATGGAGTGAGACGGCTGATTTCCGCTTAATTGGGATTGCCCATGCATAGCGTGAGAGAATATCAATCACAGTCATCAGATAACGATGGCCCTTGTTCTCTCGAGCAAAAGGTTGCATTTTTAAAAGGTCCGCTTGCCATTGTGAATCCATTTTCCTCACCATATACTTCCGAAAGGGAAATTTCCGTCGTGTGGTTTGTGCAGAGAGTAGGCCCACTGATCTTTTAACCAATTTTCTACTCGTTTTCGAGGGAGACTGCTCGACTTCATCAACGGTTTGACTCCTCCGTATGAACCGGGAAGTAAAACGTTGTAGTAGAGGCCACTTAGAAGGTTGTGATCGTCTAGCGCAGGACACATATTACACTGTATTTGAATATTGAGATTATTTTCAGAATCTGCAGGTTTATTTAGACAGCAGCAACAATTTAGAAGTGATGCTGGATTCATTGAAATTTAAGAAGAATATATGCATACAGTGTTTATAAGCTGAAAAGAGTTGTCCATAATGATAGTGAATCGTTTTGTTCATCATCAGATTCAGACTCTTCTTCGTCATTAGAAGATACTTCTCTAGTAGAAATAGGAAGAGATTTGGTAGTTTCTGTCTTTTTTAGGCTTAAAATTGGCGGTAAGTTTGTAATTCCGGGTAAGAGTTTGTGAAATAATTCCCATCCATTTGGTATAATATCTTGACGAGCCTGTTTAGGTGAATGTGTGGCAAAATAGATTAGGTCTAAAATATGACTTCCTGGTATTAGTTTTGAATCAATTGATCACTAAAGTCGATCACTATATCGAATTTTATTAAAAATATTTAATGCACGTTTCCTATGCTATGTTGCAAACTTATCAATTGATGTTTTTATAATTTTACTGGAAAGTGGATCTTTATAGAGGGAGGATGACTATTTTCTTTAGACGACTGCTCTGCCGATCAAGCCATTTTTCGCTCATCCAATAATGTACTTGCATAAATTTTTTGCTGCAGATCGATCGGTAAATTCTCATTTGTTATAGTAGCAGCTTCATTCATTATCATACGTGTATACTCCAGTTCTGGGAGGACAGCCATGTGGCGGAAAAGAGTATTTGATTTTTTTATTTGTTGCGATTTTATTGACGATTGCTCCAGCACCTGCGGCTACAGCTCCAGCGACTGCTGCTTTTGCAGCGATAGGGGGAGCGGCCGTTGCCAATGCAATAAAAAGAGGGATGAGTGCTGGGAATATTCCTCTTTTCTGATCGATTAAAATTTTACGTTCTTTTTAACACCTTCTGGTGTACAGTGTACTCTATGTGAGAGACAATTTTTTCCCTATTTCGAGCAAGTTGTTTCTTGACTTTTAGGCTGAGTCTTCTATCCTCCTTTAAGTAGTGATAGGCAATCTGTGTTAAAGCTCGTATCTTCTGAGGTGATGCCTTTCTGATGAGAGCCGTATAACGTTTTCTATTTCCTCGACTTGCAATTAGTTGGATAATAAATTTTCTATTCTGTTTTTCTCTATGCAAGTTCATAGTTTTGTTTATAACATATAAATTACCCCTTCTTTCTCTGATACTGGATTGTTTATAGTTAATAGTGTTGTTTAAAACTGCCAGATGATTGTAGGTAAACGATTTGTGGAGATTCATTCGCCAAAATTTGTGTACATATGAGTAACTCTTGAGGTGTTTCTTGGTTTAAATCGATGAAAAGGTATGCATGTGGCTTCCTCAAAGTTGCATCTTCAAATGCCTTAATCAGGAATTTCCTCATTTTCTAGGATACATCTGACGTGATATTACGTCAATCTGACTTGCATCGCGTGGATTTTTAAAAAGGTCCATATATTAAGTATTAAGAGTACGTGTTCGCGCCTTTTTTCTACTTTGAAATAGATTTTGACTGATTAAAATAACAGTACAAGGTGTATGATGAACCATGCGCGTAAATAAATTACTAAGAATCTTGGAGTTTTCCATCTCATTCATTAAATCGTTCAAAACAACCAAATCATAGGGTTGAACCATATCGAAAGCATCAGGTAATCCTTGATAAATCCTTCATTTGTCTTGGCGGCTTATCATATATTGCATCACGGTGAATAATCAAATTTTCAACAAATTTTGTCTTTCCAGACATGCTAGGTTTCTCGACTAGCATGGAGCTCATATGCTTTAGAGTAATATCGATATTTTATTTTTAAATAACTCATTTATACTCTTGTTTATAGTTATTCTAGTGTATAAGTAGGAAAGATGAGGAGATAATGTTTTATAAATTGGAAAACGTTTTGGAAAACGGTCGTATTTCTCCTGCTCTCATCAATGTCATCTACATGTATTAATAAAGTGTTTCGTGGTCAATTTAAACACAGGCTACTACTATTTTCGGTTGTCCAATTATGCAGACCAATATTTGTATCCGCTATTATACACGAAAACCATATATGTATCGTGTGAAATGTGCTAAAAAATAGATTTTTATATTTTTTTCAACCGGTAAATTCCGTATTATGGGAGCAGATTTAAATCTGGATGCAGTCATAACCTTAATACTACACCATGGTACTTATATTTTGCAGCCGGCTGTTTTGCAAACATTCACCTATGATTTAGAAAGAAGAATCAACCTCTATCGTTTCATGTATTCATCAAGACGTGATGGTACAATGCGATATGATCCTGAAATATTCCCTGCTTTACAAAATTTCAAATGAAATCCTGTCTACGTCAATGTATTTAATACAGGAAAGGTTGTGATAATAAGTTCCACAACTCTCTCTAAATTACAGATTATTTGTGATAATTTGCAGGAATTATTCCCCCACCTCTCCCCCTTTACATTCTTTATATAAGAATTATATAAACAATGTGACGATAGGTTGTGTATATTCAAGACTATAAGGAAATATGAATCAGAGTCTACAAATCTTTCTCACTATTATTATTTTCAAATTGATTCAACATATTGAGAACATAACTACAACTGTATTTTCGACGATTTTAAATAGAGTGTCAGAACCTATAAACAATAATGTTTGTGAATTAAATTAAAACTTGGACAATAATGAGTACGGATCTACAAATCAGTGTAACCATTATCATCTATAGTTTTATTACAAATATTCCAGAACCCCTATTTCAACGTTTTATCATTCCAAAGAATGTATGAGAATGGACGTCCAATTCGAAAAATGTTTGAAAAAGAACGAAATATTTTAATAGTAATTTTATCGGTCTTATTCTAATACTTACAAGTGTTATATTTTTATTAGCCATTCGCTTGTAAAATCACTTATCCAGCTGTGGTTGGCTAATGTCATCACCTCTCACTCCTCCTCCACTCCTACTCCTCCCCCACTCATTACAAACTCAACATGGATGAAGTGAAGACGTCTGGATGGTTTCAACTCGTAGATATTGTGGCGAGCGAACTCTTAAAGGACAAGACTTATCGTGAAATGGATACTGTTCTACTTATATACATTATCATTAGAAAGATGGCCGACTTCTATATTATAGCAAAGAACTGGTCTAAATCCCCACTCTTAACCTGTGAAATTGAGAAGTCATTTAATACTCTCTCACACTATGACTTTATTGCGGGGGTGGACTTTACAGTAAAACTCCTGCCTACAATTGATGATTGCCTCTCGTGCGTGCGACTTTCCGATGTAGAAATGGCCTATAATTTTATGACCTATCTAAGTTATATCGAAAATCCTCTACTTCTGGACATCCCGAAAAGAAGCAATCTTTTCCCAATTAATTCGCAGATGTTGACACTCAACTTAAAGCGTGATAGAGCATTCATTTGAGTTAATATTCGCTGCATTTGGCTATGGACAATTGGAAACTTGGAAGGAACCTACATTAGACATGAATGTTGAAAAACTATTTTTTATATTATAAACTCTATAAGGTAATATTTGTTGAATTTTTGCCATCTAAACTTTTCTATGATTTCAAATTTTGTTCTGAAAGTGATGAAAGTCGCTATACAATCTTTGATAGACTTTTAAAACTTGAACTGGACGATAAAACGTCATGCAATAGAAATCTTTCTACTTTATTATATGGCTTATAGTTATTCTGTAAAAATGTATTAGTCTAGTAGCTCAGTAGTTAGAGCGTTGTACCAATAATTTACAGGTCGTAGGATAGAATCCCATTCGAACTATAACATGACATAAAAAATATAAAAAAGATGAAATAATATAAAAAGAGCGTTTATTAAAAGGGACGGGGAAGGCATTTAAAAGGGGTATGACAAGCTCAGTAGTATGTAAGGGGGACCTCTAGGCCACGTCTAGACGTCTAGACATCTAGACAAAGCACCCCCCACCCCTCCCCCCCCAAATTATTTTTTTTTGGCAGCGCACCTTTGCTAGTTAAATTATTTTGCGCACCAATGGGTGTCCAGTTAATTCAGAGTTAAAATTTTTGTCATCACGTGACTTTTTTTAAATAATTTTAAAATTTTAAAAACATTTTTTAAAATTATAAAATTTTTTTTTTTTTTGAAATTTAAAAAAAAAAAAAAACGGTTTTTTAAATTTTTAAAATTTTATTAATAATATATCATTTAAATTAAAAAAATAATAGAAAAATATTAAAAAACTTTGTTTTAATATTTTAAATTTTTTTGGAAATTTTGAATTTCGCGCGAAAAAGGGTAAAAAAGTCAAATCGGATTTAAGGCCTAAACGTCGGGAAAGCAGTGAAAAAGCTCTTTTAAATATTTTGCCTTTATTTTTAACAATTCATTGTATTTTACCAAGACAGT